>LPNX010880901.1:54313-100108 GCA_001517045.1 Pseudotsuga menziesii | reverse complement strand
AGAACTGGATATTAGTATGATAATACTGAGACATCATCTTTATATTCAATATCTGCAATATCTTTGTAAGGATATTGATAACATCAGCAATTTTCATCAGCTTGCTAGTGTTAAGAAAGTCAACAACAACTAATGCTAGAGCATCATATGCATAATCAACATAGAGATGTTGAACCATCAATATCATCATCAGTATAGGAATATTGAAGTAACATGTAAATACAATTATCACTGTATCATTACTGATACAGACTCCATCAATAACTGATCAAGAAGCAAACAGACATCACAAAAACAACATAATAATAATCATATCAAAAATTCATCATAGCATGGAATCAATCATCAATAACAAGCAGTATAGCAATACTGCATCAATAATCATTCCTCTCCATAATCAACAATAATCAGCTTCTAACAGTATAGTAGTACTGTAGCAATCATCAAGAAAATAATTAGTGTAACAACCATCAAACATCTCATTAGTCATCAATAATCAGTATAGCAACCATCAAGCTTTTCAACAATGATCAACAATCAACAATATAGCAATACTGTAATAACCATCAAGCATCTCATAAGTCATCAACAATCAACAATATAGAAACACTGAGGATACATCTTGCACTTCATCTTCTTCAAAGAAACATCACGGTAAGTTATCTGGTAGATACATCTAGGAATTTTGTCTAACTTACTAACTCTTTCGATGCAAACAAGCCTAGTTAGACAGATGGATGTTTCTGGGGACCAAAAAATCCTTGTCTAGCTTACAAACCCTTTCAGGAAAAACAAGCCTAGCTAGACATACTAATCCCCCTAGGATCGGCAGGACTTTATTCTAGCTTACTAACCCTTTTAGGAAAAACAAGCCTAGCCATACATACTAATCCCCCTAGGATCAACATATCTTTAGTCTGGCTTACTAACCCTTTCGGGACAAACAATCGTAGCCAGATGTACCCTCCCCTAGAATGACCTACTCACCACTGCATCCAACATCTGCTGTCACTCCCTATTTCGAGAGAGGTCCTTTTGGACTACACCAAGATTGTATCAAAAGTATTCAAACTTTACATGATCCAGAGGCTTATTCAATACATCTACTATTTGTTCCTCAGTGGAAACACACTTGAGCTTTACATCTCCCTTCTACACCATATCTCGAATGAAATGATATTTGATCTCTATGTGTTTCAACTTATCATGAATTATGAAATTCTCTGTCATCTTGATACAACTCTGATCATCACAAAGGATATCAATGACATCTATCTCTGCGTCGAATAATCTTGATAAAATATTTCTAATCCATACTGCTTCGCTACAAGATGAACATGTTGCAATGTATTCTACCTCTCCTATACTCAGTGCAATATTGGTGTGCTTTCTAAAAACCAATATATCATGCTAGAGCGAAAGATGAAACAACATCTAGATGTATTTTTCCTATCTTTGGCATTTTCGCCCAAATCTGATTCTGCATATCCATGCAACTTGATCTCTACATTGGATGCATATCAAAGCCCATAATATAAAGTTCCCTTTAGATACCTCATCACATGTTTTGCACCAATTAGGTGAATGCGTTTAGGATTCACGATGTACTGAAACAAGGTGTTTATTGTAAACCATATATCTTGTCTAGTATTGGTGAGGTACATCAACAAACCAATGATCTATCTATATATCGTGACACCAACCGATTCTTAGGTGTTATCTTTCAATAGCTTCAAACTGGTAGTGATCGGAGTAGTCATAGCTTTACAATATAGAATTCCAAATCTTTTTAAGATTTCAATAGTATACTTTCCTTGATTTAAAAAAATGTCATCTGGATGTTGCCATACTTCAAGACCTAGAAAGTAGTGCATCATTCCAAGCTCTTTCATTTTGAATTCTATAGCAAGCCTCTTCTTACATTCGATAATCGACTTAACTTCTCCTGTCAAAAACAGATCATCTACATATAGTAACAAAATTAAAATTCCATATTCATCAACCTTGTAGTAGAGGTTGGAATTTGCTTTACTCTTAGTAAAGCATGAGCTCATTAGGAATCCATTGATCCTTCCATACCATGCTCTGGGTTCTTTCTTTAATCCATACAATTCTTTCTTTAGTAGGCACACATGAGTCTTCTGATCATTGATCTCGAATCCTTGCGGTTGTTCAATATAAAATTCTTCTTCAATCACACCATTTAGAAATTCCATCTTTACATCCATTTTATGTAGCTTCCATTTCATGTTGGAGGCCAAGGAAATAAAAGTTATTATAGAGGTGTATCTAGCTACTAGAGCATAATTTTATTCATAATCAATTTCCTCTTTCTAAGAGAATCCTAGAGCTACAAATCTACCCTTATATTTTTCTATACTTCCATCTGCTAAGTGTTTGGTTTTGAATATTCATTTAGAGGATACCACTAACTTGTCCTTTGTTCTAGGTACTATTTCACACACATCATTCTTCATATTGGATTGGTATTCCTCGACCATTGCATCACCCTACTCCTTTTTTTTAAATGCTTCCTCAAAACAAGTTGGTTCTTTATTGACTAGATCACACATCAAGGCCATGTAACTGGGGTATTAATTTTGCTTCTTTCTCTCTCAGATGAACCAAGTATTTTTTCTTCTTCAATTGCTTCATGAGCCCAGGGAGGTTTTCTCTTTCGGGAAATCAGTTCACTTGGTAAAAATTTAGGTAGATGGGGCTCTATCATATCATTTTCTTCAGGTATCGGGTCTTCTTTTTCAACTTTGACTTCTTTAGGACTTTCAATGGTTTTGGGATTTTCATGCTCCTCTTCATCTTCCTTGTCTTTTCTTGTTTTTATGAAGGATGAATATTCATCAAATGTAACATATATTCTAATTTCAAGTTGATGGTACCCAGGGATATATATTGGATAGGAATTTTACTGTTCACTATACCCTATGAACAATCCTTTATTTCCTGAAGGATCTAATTTTGATATTTTCTCCTTGGGAATATTAATGTATACAGGACAACCCAAAATATTTAGATGACTTACCTCTCGTCTTTCACCGAGAAACATTTCTCCTGGAATTTTATTCCCAAGAGCACTATCAAAGATTCAATTCTGAACATATACTGCTATTCTTGTTGCTTCTAGCCATAGGTACATTGGGAGATCTTGATCATGTATCAGAGTTTTCATAGCTTCCATGATGGATCTGTTATTTCTCTCCACCACACCATTTTGTTGTGGATTGTAGGGAATGGTGAGCTCCCTCTTAATCCTGAACTCTTTACAAAATTCATTGAACTCATTTGAAGTAAACTCTCCTCCATTATCTGAGCTTATAATCTTGATTTTATTTTTAGAAAGGTTTTCTACTAGGGCTTTAAACACTTTGAATATTTAAAACACTTCATCCTTCTTTTCCAAGAAGTATATCCAAGTCTTTCTGGAGTAATCATCAATGAAGGAGGCATAGCAAGAGTACCCACTTAATGAAGTGGTTTGTATTGTCCCACAAATATCTGAGTGAATGATATCTAATATCCCTTCTTCCTTACTATTACTCTTCGGAAAGGGATTCTTAGTATTCTTCCCTTGTGCACATCCCTTTCACACTCCTTAATGTTTTATCTGAATTTCTAGTAAACCAATTAGAACCCTACTTACAATTGGAAGAGCTATGTAGTGAACATGAGCAAGCCTTTTGTGCCATAGTTAACTTCGATTGATGGTACTGGTTGTTAATGAAGAATCTGTATATCCATTTAGTTTGTATAGACCTCCTTCTTCAACTCCAATCTCTACTACATCATCAATAGTTTTTCCTTTCGTCCACATGAGGAATTTTCCATCTATAAAGGAAACTCTGAAGCCTTTTTTGTCTAAAGATGAAATGGAAAGAAGATTCTTCTTTAGTCTTAGGACATATAGGACATCCTCCATTTTCATAGGATTTCTAGAATCCAATTTATAATATGCCTCTCCTAACAGTTTAATGGGATATTTTGAATCATCTCCAAGCATTAATTTTTGTGAAACTCCTTTTTTTCAAGGCATGAGAGTGACTCATTGAAACCAGTCATGTGCTTGGAGGCACCACTATCAATCATCTAGGTATCATTTCCTGGTGAGACTGATCTAGTTAGGGCAGAGATCAGAACATACTCTTCACTAGAATCTTCATCCTTCTTTGCTTCCTCTTCTTCTTCACGATCACTGTCTTCAACAGCATGAGCTTGAAACCTTCTCATCTTCTTGAGTTGTTCTACTTTCATGGGATAGTTACTTGAAATGTGTCCTAACTTGTGACAGTTGAAGCACTCATAGCTTGAGAAATATCTCTTGGGTATTTAAAACCCTCGAGTCTTAGGAGGATGGTCATGACTCTTTATTTTTCTTTTGGTATTGGGGAATTAAGGCTTTATCCTCATTGTCATTTAGTTTTTGTTCTTTGGATACAATCCTCTCTTCCTCTTGGACACACTCTTCCCATAACTTCCAAAATTTGGTTAGTTTCCTCCTAGAATGAATTCCTCGGACGAAAGCATCCCAATCTCTTGGAAGGCCATTCAAAGTTGTCATTACAACTTCTACTTATTCAACCATGTCACCAATGGCTTCTGATGGATCCTTGATTTGAGATACTCTTGTAAAGTAGGATTGCATAGTCTCTGAATTCTAAGCTCTTACACTTTTGAGTTGATTTCTCAGGGTCATGTTCTTATTAATGTTTCTTTCTTCCAAGAGACCTGATAGGGAATCAAACATTTCTTTTGGATTCTACATGGAAGATACTTGAAGAATCAATCTATCTTTGATTGAATCAGCTATGGTTCTTTTAGCTATGATCATATCCTTTTTGTACTTGGTTTTAGCTTCAACTTCTTCTGTTTCTTTCACTTCCTATTTCTCAAATTTGTATAGATCATTCTCTTAGAGGATGATCATGATTCTATACTTCCATTCTCTAAATTTTTCATCCCCTTCAAGATTTTCATCTAGCCTAGTATTCTTTGTCATCTTTAGGAAGCTGAGAACCTCAAATGGAAATAGATAGAAGGATACTTACTTGCAGAAAGTAGCTTATGACTCACTTTCTTCCTGAGGTCCTAGGGTTTGGAGTAGAAACCCTAATTTTGCAGCTAGGATCACACGTGGAGCTGAGTGGTGGAGAAGACATCCCTCTTGAGTTGAGGTAGACTGTATCTTCCTTTTTATGAGATTGATTATGAGACCATGGGAAAACTAAAACCCTAGTTTTTGCTGGTAGTAGTAACAGGTCGAAAATTGAAAATTCTTGGAATTTAGTTCTATCACAATAGAAATATGCACCCTTCAAAGGCGAATTGGAGGAGACTTATTTTCTGTTTGATATGTTGAGGGATTTGTTAAGAACAACAAACTGTAGTTTTGTAGTGTCTCCTTTTAGGGTGGATCTGATACCAGGTTGATTTTTCTTTAGAATTGTTTATATGATATATTAAAACAATTTTCCACTAGAATATCACTGAAAGAACAACATGCAAAAAAACATAAGAAAACAAGAACACAAATATTTTCCTCGAGGAAATCGCAAGGGAGAAAACCTCGTAAAACTTCCTCAGTATAGAACTCGACTAGTGCAGTGTAAAGTTCAGACAACAACTTCTCCCTTGTTGATTGCATGGGCAGACCCCGGTTTACTATAATCAACCAACAACACCCCTAGCTCACTGTCCCTTTCGGCGACAGACCGCACAGTGGCCTGAAGTCTCACCCGAAGTGATTCTAATGGGTTGGCCAAGGACTCAAGTGTCTTGGACTAGGTTCTATGGCAATCCTAACCGGTGGCTCGCAGCTCTCCTGGCTGTGAGGTCTCTTCCTGCGTGTCACGCGACCCCTTGCTCGCGTTGCGCGATCTCCTCATCTCGCAGTTCTCCTAGCCGTGAGATAGTCCTTTACTCTACCGTGCTATCCCTTTTTGCGGTGCGCACTTTCCTAGACTTGCGATATTTCCAACCTTATCGCATTGCCGCGCACTGTGCGACACGCAGCTCCTCCTCGCGCTAACCCCCTTAACCTGCGGTATCGCGCACCGCAGCTCCTCTGCCGGTGTGATATCACCTCTCTGTGATATCATACCTCCGCGGTTTAGTGCACTTAGCGTGGCTCATGTCGACGTGCGAAGCTTAACATACAAGGCTATTCAATACTGCAATAGAGACTATTTCACGCAAAGCATAAATGAATCGTGTATAGCATGCCAAAGACTTTAGCTTATATTTATCCTTCTATCTTGTTGTGAACAGACTAACACATTCATTCATCAACTGTAAACAATGATCTCATGCAAAATAGTACATAACAGTAAGCAAATACAATCAAATGCATTCAACACAAAACATGCAGGTTTTACGTGGTTCACCCCCAGGAAGGGAGTTACGTCCACAGAACTGTGCTTCTCTATTATAGCTTAAGGGAAGGCAAACACAGTTCTGCTGCACCTCACATGCAGCTCAAGATCTTCTCTCTTAGATCTTTCTTCTCTGCCTATATATGTCGCTCTTACAACATACTCTTCCCTCTCAATCGATCCCTGCAGATCATTACATGCATGCTCTATAAGCCAGCTACTAGTTTCAGTAAGATTGCTACAGCTAAGACCAGAACCAGATCTCAGATTTTACAACAGTCTACTTATCCTTATTGTCTATTTCAATAACGACTGTCTAACTATCTAACCAACCCTTTACAATGCAAAATTACATCCTTTTATAAGCAGCCCGAAGGTCTTCCTTTTACAACACTGTGGGTCTGTCCCAACAGTAACCCAAACCCTAATTAGTGACAGCCGGTCCTCTCTGTCCTTGAGGTAGCTGCTTCCCATCACACCACATCTCTCTGCTGTCTTCCATGCTTCCCAGCACTGACCATGGGTACTATGCACTGCTTCTCTTTTCTGTCCTTTATCTTCAATGCTTGAGCCTCGTTGCTCCTTCTTCTTTATGAGGGTCGCTGAGCCCTCCTGTCTTCCACCGCTGCCTTCAATGCAGTGGGTGAGCTCTCCCTTCTCGGTTGCTCAGGTGCCGTTTCCTTTCTTTGACTTTCCTATATCAAAAAGTGATGGTTTCCGGCTCTGCTTTGCAGCTGGAAATGTGCTATGGCGTCGTACCTCCATCTTATCTTATTTCCGCCAAAACTTATCTCTCCGCCAAAACTCGTAGCTTCTTCTGTAGCTGCGGGACCCTACTCCAAAATCCCTTGTTTCTAGCGCACTACTCCTTCTCTCTCTCACTCACTAAGAAAACCTTGAGTGAGTGAGTACAAATGAAAGGAGGTGCCTCCTATTTATATTCTTCTATTGGCTTGACCTCTAACTTGGTGGGGACGGCTTCACTAGATTTCAGGGCCGACTTGTCCAATTAGAAATTAAAAATAACACTTATTATAATGACACTTGGGAACTAATGACCTGACTTACATTTGGAGGTTTACATTTATTCTTTCAATGACACTCACAATACCAAACTCATCTCTAGAAGGAGGAATACAACCTTACTAGGAATATCTTCCGAAGTTACAATAAATTAACAAAAACCTCTTTAAATAATAGTTCATCCACTTGTGAAATAGTGAAAGTGGTAGTAGCAACAAATAAACGATAATGTTTAGTGATTCTATCCACCACTACAAATATGCAATCCTTACCAAGTACCTTGGGAAAACCAGTGATGAAATCCATGGAAATGCTCTCCCATTTTTCATTGTGGAATAATCAAGGGATGTAAGAGGAAAGTTGGATGATTGTGCTACACTTTGTTTTGCTGACATGTGGGGAATTCATTAACATATTTCAAAATATCATCCTTCAACCCTTTCCATGATAATATTTTCCTCAACATTCTATATGTTTTGAAGAAACCAAGGTGACCTTCTAAAGGAAAATCATGAGCTCTCTCTAAAAATTTATCCTTCAAACTCGAACCAGGGACCAAATAGAATCTATATTTGTAGTATATTATTACTTCCAACACCTTATACCTATCATCAGGGTTATTCCGATCAAAAAGTTCACAAGAAAACGTATCCTTGGCATATTCTACTTCTAATATGGCTTTCAAATTTTTTGCTATATCCATTAGAGAAATGGAAGGTATTCTAGATAAGGCATCAGTTACCACATTATTGTTTCCCTTTGCATATTCAATATCAAAGTCAAATGATCTAATATTAATCACCCACTTTTCTTTCCTTTTATTTAGATCCTTTTGAGTGAGGAAGTACTATAAGCTGTTATGGTCATTTTTTACCACAAACTTGTTTCCCACCAAGTATTTCCTAAACATGATCAAAGAATGCATGATGGATAACATTTATTTATCATAAATGGAGTAAAGATTCTCATGTGGTTGTAGCTTCCTACTCTTGAAATTTATTGGGTGTTGTCCTTGTTTTAGGACTACTTCAATGCCTTCTCTTTATGCATCACATTCCAAGACAAATGGTTTATAGAATTCAGGCATGGCTAGGTTATGACAATTAATTATTACCTCTTTCATTATTTGGAAATATTTTTCAACCTCTTCATGCCATTGGAAAGAATGTTTCTTTTTCAACTCATTGGTAGGTGAAGTACGTTGGGAGAACCCCTTCACAAATTTCCTATACTAAGTCCAAATTCAAATGAATCCTCTCAATTCAGTGATATTTTTGTGACGATACCATTCTATAATGGATTTTATTTTTTCCATATCCACTTTCAAACCATATTGACCAAGGATGTGTCCAATATACAAGAGTTGTGTCAAACCAAACTCACATTTTGACATCTTAGGAAACAAAGATTGATCATGAATAATTATTAGTACTAATTCTAGGTGATGAAAATGTTCCTTCCATGTTCTAATGTAAATAGAAATGTCATGAAAGAAAACCAGTACAAAATTACGAAGTTTCTTGTGGAAGATATTGTTCATGCATGATTGTAATTTGGGATGAGAATTCACCAAGCCAAAGTGATTCGAATTTATGCGTGAACGAAATGAAAGAACAAATACATAATATTAATCGTAGACATTTTGCAAAGATAATAGAGATACAGTAAACACATTCTATTAAATGGCAGAAATACAACAGACTATAATACAATTGCTAGAATGGTGTTCGTTATCTCCAAGAAGAGATGTGGTTGCTATGCTCATCCGTGCAAAAATGAATATAGAATGAGGCCAAAGGGGCCTATTTATAGTAAGAATGAGGGAAAGAACCCCAAAAATACAAAATGTAACCCTAGAATATGAACCATCATAATGTTTGCGGCCCCAAGGTGGAAAGTTGAACATTCAACTTCCCAGGGTCATAACTTTTGCATACGATCACCAATCTGGGAGCTCGATAGCCGATTGGAAAGGTATATGAAATATTTACAACTTTTTACTATGGCTAAGCACATGCAGAGACAATAATCTACCCACCTAAATGTCAAAATCATCGTTTAGGGCCTCAAAACGGCCCCAAATGTTTGGGACCTAAAAAACTGTAGAAAAATAACTAGGAAACTGCCACAATGGACAATGGTTTTGAGCTAGTGGAATAGGTGGGTGGACAGTGATCTCCATCTGGATCAATCCTCCATCCTTAGGAATAAATGGTCGCTATTTCAGAAAATCCCATAACATATCTCGAACTGTGTGCTGAGATGATCTCCTGGTGCAACATTTGTTGAAGTGAAGAGGTTACCTTTCTTTTACATCTCAAGAGGGCTGTAATTGCTATATGGATGATTTTTTTTTGGAGGAGCACCTTGAATGCATGGCATTGCATCGTATAGGTACTCGGATAGATGGGGAAATAATGACTTTGTTTTCTTATTGTGTCTTATGAGTAGAGACACCTTGTGCAAAGGGTGTGGAGGTATCTATGATCTTATGTTCTCCTTCAGACGCAATTGTGAAGAGGAATAATTTCCTAGTGTGGGAGCTTATCTTCCTACCCTCTGTGATTGTGGTAGGTGCAACTGTCTCTAGGATCTGATAGACTTTTAATCCTAAAGTGACAATGATTCTGCGACGCTGTGACTCATGTATAGCATGACACATCCACATATATGGTTGTCCTAAAACAACATCATAGACTTCAAGTGGGGCCACATCACATAGTACCTTATCTTTGAAAGGATTGATGCCATATGGTAGCAGGCATTGTTGAGTAATGTGGATACCTCATCCTTGGCTTATTCAACCAATGTTGTAGGGTTGCAGGTGTGGTGCTGTCGGAAGCTCCAATATCTTGACGAATTCTGCTAAGATTAGGTTCTTTGGTTGTTGTTTTCAACAACAAAATGTAGAGGAATTACCTTCACCCACATTAGTGAGTGGAAGAGGCACTCCTCTACCTCTAACTCTTTAGGCTCCTTTGGTTGAATATGTGTAGTAGCAACAGTGGTAGTGGGGCCTGCATCATTGATCTGCTTCCCATGGTCTTCAGTTTTTGTGCCCCTAGGTCATGGTTTCTTAGACCAAAGGTTATTTCCACAAGTGAGGGAAATTCTAACAAAAAAATGGAAATACTAAACAATTATAAAATTGTGGTTTTTTTTTTAATGAAAATGACACTAAAATTAATTTTGTTTTTGTTTAAAATTGTGGTCCTTGTTTAAAATAGTTTATATTTATAAAAATAAAATCCAAACGGCTACTTAATAAGTGTTTTAATTGATTCGGATATGTCATGTTTGTCTATAAATAAAGATTATACTAGCAGTTATCTTTGATTTTGGGGATGTGATCGTCTTGTGGATTATATTGGGTTATCTTACTCAGTATAGTCTTGATGAATAGTCTTGCTCGACATAGTCTCGATGAATTGTCCTCTTATCTTGTTTCATTTATTGGTTTCTTCTACTAAGAGAAGATATCATTCAAAGTTTGAAGATATCATTGAATTCGGTTCTCTGATGGAAACTTGACCTCCTTGTGCTATGTTCATCCAACAAATCGAAGCATCACCAAAAGCAGAGATTAATCAAATAATTACTAGAAAAACAAATTTCATTAACCTAAATACTTCATCAAAAGTAGTGCATCCATCTAGAGAAACCCTATGAAGGGTAAAACAAGTACATAGTGATTTATCCCATTAGTTCTGATTTGAAAATGAAAGTGACGAGATCTACTTATATGATTTCACACTCACTTTTACAAATAAAATCCACGTTAACATTCCCTAAAACAAGTAAAATTGTAATTGTTATTTGTCAACTTAAAATTAAAAGAAAATATTAAAAAAATATAGACTAAGGTAGGCTGCCTGGGGTACTTGCATCCTCAGGTGCCAAAAACACGCTCAAATAAGCAAATCACTCCGAACAAAAGGTCATAGCAGGCTGGAGGGAGGGTTTTATGCCCCATCAACCCCTAGAATATGATAAAATCCCTCAATGCCCTCCTCAAAGCACAAAAATAACCTGGCATGCATATTTCCTTCCTATGAGGAAAGAAGGTCACGTAGAGAAAGGACCCACTGACTGAAGGTCCTAGAGGGTGTATGAAGTGGCCGCAATTGAAGACTTGTGCAATATGGCTTAAGCAGAGGACACCAGAGCAAGAAAGGGGGGAATGTAGCAATGATACCTAATAGTCAACATTTAGGGGCCGCAAACACAAACTATGAGGTTAAAAACCTCTTTAAAAGGGAAATCAACAATGCCATTAAGCCATGGTACCCTTAAAGGCAGACCAAAGGGTCCAACCATAACCTCCATCGCTCAATAACACCCCTCATGGTCAAAATTTTTTTCCCTCTCTTCTTGTCGTACACTTGAAGGTGAGATAGGTATAAGTGCATCATAACAATTACCATCATAATAATAGGTACCAAGACATAACAAAACATGGGGGTTACATTGTTATGAACTTAAGTCACAGAAGATACCTGAAAAACAATTAGTTGAGGGTTGGTGTGTCCGAATCCTGGTGCTATCCTAAGGTGATTTTTATTGCCTGGATGCTCCTTGGGTCATGGTTTTTTATATCAAAGGACATGGATCCTATGCCCCCAGGTCATAGTTTCCTAGACCAAATACTACTACCACAAGTGAGGGGAAATCTAGCAAAAAAAAAATGAAAATAGTAACCAATTATAAAATTATGGTCTTTTTTTTTAATCAAAATGAAATTAAAATTAATTTTCTTTTGGTTAAAATTGTGGTCCTGCTTTAAAATAGTTTATATTTATAAAAATAAAGGCCCACATAATAAGTATTTTAATGGATTCAGATATGTCTAATTTGTTTATAAATAAAGATTAGACGCATAGTTTTATTTGATTTCGGGGACACGATCTTCTTGTCGATTAGATTGGGTTATCTTGCTCGGCATGGTCTCAGTGAATCATCATCTTATATTGTTGCATGTATTGGATTCTTATACTAAGAGAAGGTAGAATTTGAAATCCATTGAAGTTATCATTCATTTTTTTCTGTGATAGAAACAGTTGCAGGGGATTGAAAAGCACAGTGACAGAGAAATCCATCATATTACATCCATTTTCATATTATCACCCACATTCCTAGAATGCCTTGGTGAAAACCCAATGTATGAGATTTAAATATTTATCTAAAGAAAGGATAAAAGAGGTTCTAAAATATAGTTTCAACAAAGAAAAGTTGGGATCCAAGTATAAAATGAGATGATATGTGTGAGTAGTGAAGATATCCTATGATAAGTATTAAGAGAACAAGGTGCTTTCACCTGCATTCTCATATTTTTCCAAGTAACCATAATTACAGAAGAAACCTTGACTTAAGTGTTTTCTTTTGAACAAGATATTTGATAAGAATATTTATAGAAACAATAGGAGAGGAACACATCCCCTCTTGCCAATGAAGGCAATCAACTGCATTCAAGTCACTTCTAGGACCATGAGAAATGAAGCATTTCATGATTTCCCCATAAGATAAATAATTTGATGAATTATATGATGAAATGCTCCTTGATGACGATGGAGAATATCATATACCCTTAGGTTTTAAGAATACTCACAATGGGAATAATTGACAAAGTCTTTCATGATCATCCCAACATTTACAAAATAACTAGCAAAAATCATTTAGCAATCTTTAACATCGACAAGATTCATCAAAATATTAACCTACATAAGGTTGTTTGCTTGGAAGTTGAATGAAGGTAGAGTAGCCTAAGAAGAACCCAAGAAAAGACATCTTGATTTCTTGCTCCAATGGCCTGAAATTATGAGATCTGAAAAGAAAATCAAAAAATCCTTGATTGCTAATGCATGAGATGGATTTGATCAGTACTATGGATAAAATGTAGATCATCATGACAGGTTCAGAGAAAATCATGATTTGAAATTGGAAGATGCCATTTAAGGAATCTCAGTGTGGCTCCAAGGCTCATCAATCCTATTGAAAAGTGGTGTCAATTATTCTTTTGGATAGAGAGTTGTAGGATCTGAGGAAGTTTGTTGTTATCCCAAGTCGAGCAAGAGCCGAAATAATGGATGCTAGCAAAGGAAAAGGGAAACGGGTCTTAAGTGGGGACGAGGATAGGGACCGGTTAACCCGATCTTAGAAGAAGGCCATATGCGAGTCTCGTATGTTTGAATTAGATTTATCGATAGAGATTCAATAGAAAATCAACCACACAAAAAAGGAACTCTAAGAAGAGCTCGACAAGGATACTCTCCATGAAGAATGTTGGAAGTCAGGCGAGTGGATCTTGGATCCTGGTCACAACACGGGTCGTATTTTCTTATATGAAAGAACGATGGCCCTCTTTTGGGTTATGAAAAACATCATCGGGAGCCCAACTTGGGAGAAGGAGGGGACTACAGATTTAGGGGAGTCCATGGAGCAATGGCGGGTGGGTGTTGATGTAGATCTAAAGTAGTTGAACTAGAAGATGCACCACTGTGTACAATTCTTTCAGATTCTGGTTCCCTCGATTATCCCTCATCCTACAAACCCAACAGAGGATGGTGGTAAGAGGCTTGGCGGTTTTCCTGAAATCTCGTACATTCTGCTGTAATGATCTAGTTATTAGCTTACTCTTGTTATCTTTTGGTTGTTTTTCCTTCTTGTCTCATCAGAAGTAGGGTTTTGGTGTCTAGTTGTTATATACTTGATAGTTTTGTTGTCTGGCCCTCGGATAAGATGGAAGTTTTATTGGTCAGTATTTTTGTTAAGGGAATCATTTGTAATAGGGTGCACTATCAAAAAGGGTTGGTTAAATTAGTTTGTCTCTGGACTATGCACCATGTTGGATGTGTCATTACAAAAGGAATGTTGTAATGCCGGTTGTAACTCTCTTTGTTTGGTGTTGATAAAATATTTCTTATTTACAAAAAAACAATTAAACAATACAAAGTGTTTATTCACAACAACAATTAAATAATACCATGTAGATATTATAACCACTAGATCCTCCATAGTTTCACTACTCTTACTATACATTCTAAAACAATAATGTGGACGGTGGGTATCAAAGAAACACTTTTATGCCCAATAAAATTCATCATAAAGTATATAATGGTTTAAAAAAACAAAAAACATAATACAAAAAAAGAAATTTTAATAAATGGATATATGGGAGAAGACATCTTAAAAGGTAGTTTTTATTGCTGGGATTCATCTTGGGTCATGGGTTTTTTTTTATCAAAGGCCATGGATTGGATGCCTCTAAGTCATGGTTTCTTTGACTAAACGCTACTCCCATGATTTGTGAAGAACAAAAATACTGAACAATTGTCATTTCCATAAATGTGGGTGAATTAGAAAAATATTTTGATTTTTCATGGAGAGTCGATGCTCCAATTCCTATGAAAGCGGGACGAAATGATTTGATTTAGAGCCCCTTCTATATATTTTATGGGGTTAATGCTTAATTTATTAAAAATAAATAAATAAAAACTAAGCTAATGATAGTAAATTAACGGTTTAATAACAAATCACCCATAAAAAAAAAGAAAAGCCTTAAATTTTATCCATGTGTTACTAGCCCCCAAATTTTTCTCATAGTGTTACCATAATAATAGGGACCAAGCCATAGAAAGACATTAGGGTTACATTGTTTTGAACTTAAGCTAAGGGGACACCTAAAAACCAATTAGTTTAGGGTTGGTATGTCCCAAGGCTGGTGCTATCTCAAGGTGGGTTTTATTGCTTGGATGCTCCTTGGGTCATGGTTTTTTATATCAAAGGCCATAGTTCTTATGTCCCTAGGTCATAGTTGCTTAAGACCAATGGTTACTCCTCCTATGCTCTTAGGTCATGGTTTCTTAGACCAAAGATTACCTGGACCACTTACTTACGTTATGCATTGCTTTGATGTCTTGTATTGTTTAGCTGATGATACTGGAGATTGTGGAATCTCGTGGCACATACTGGGCGCACTTCTCAGTTCCTTGGATGGGTTAAGCAGAAGGGATGTTGACGATTCAAATGCAAAGAGAGTAGCAGTTGAATTGGTGAGGGCGATACTACTTTGATCAGCTAATAAGGTAAATACGTTCATCCTTTTCAATATCCGGAAGGCCTTCTTAATTGGAATGGTTGAGTTAAAAGATGGAATGAGAATGAATCCAGAATTGAACGCGAAGTTGGATGACCATGAATTGGAATATAAGGAAATTACATCGAGGATTGAAGGATACCACGATCGGGAATCTAAGAAAATGGTATCAAAGATGTTTATTGAGAAAGGGTGGTGGCGCGCGGCACAGAGCTATTGTTTTGCTGACAAGAGCATGAATTCGAAACCTGAGTTTGTCGATTTCCTTGTCATTCTGAAACATGAAATGGGTCATATCGAAAGAGCAACTGGGTTATGCAGAGATTGTTGTGGATTTTTGCCTGATCCTCAACTTTTCCACTATGACGAAGAAATTGAGATTACCAATCAAATGGTTGCAAATATTGGTGACTTTATTTCAGCAGAAAATGTGATTTGGGTTGACACAAAAGATGTACTCGTTGATGCCGCAAGGCATTTCGCTGAGGTTGAGATGGTTGCAATAGATAGCGAATGGATTATTGAAAGCCGAAGAAACCATCCATTGCTATCTCGATACACTGTTTCAATTTTGCAGATTGCAACTTTGAAAAAGGTGTTCATATTTGACTTGATAAAATTATCTGCATCTCCCACAGAACGTAAAGCTTTGGACAACTGCCTTGAACCTCTTTTTTGTTCCGATGGCGTTTTGAAATTGGGTTATGCGTTGGAGAATGCTCTGGAGCAGCTTTTTTATTCGTATGGGGAGTTGGATTGTTTTAAATATTGGGAAGCTGTCTTAGACTTGCAAAAGGTTCACGACTCTCGGGGTCTTAAAAACTTTACGTCGTGGTTATTGAGACAGGATTTAGACAAAAGAAACCAGATGAGTAATTGGGGAAGACGGCCCTTGAACCAAAGCCAGATGGAGTATGCTGCTCTTGATGCATACATCGTACTTCCTATGTTCTTTATCACCAATAACACCATCTCTGGGTGGGAATCCAACATTTGCAGTTGGACACCTAATTTGCGATCTTCGGGATACCAGGAGCTTCCTCCTTCGTATATTTGGCAAGACAAGGAGCGTCGTAAAAAACAGAGAACATCGCGCAATTGGATTTTTAGATTCCATTGATTATGCCCAGGCTAGTTTGTTTCACAGTTTTAGTTTTATTATTTGAAAATGAGAAAAAATTAGTTTTAGTTTTAGCTAGATTATTTGATGTTTTGTTTTGTATTGATGGTTTTAGGAAGAAATTTAGTCAACTGTAGATTGGGTGATTGGGGATTAGGGGATTTTGGAATAAGTTGTTATCCTCTTAATTTAAGTTCTAAGTTTTCTTTGTGATATTTGCTTCTTTGGAGTTGGTTTTGAATATGTATTGTTTTTGGATGTATTTTGGGCTATATCTTGTTTTACTAAAATATTAGGTATAATACTAGGTGTTGACATTTTACAATGTATTTTTGGCCATACTTTGATCCTTTATAACATATATTTTTTTATGTTTTAGGTATTTTTGAATAAGTTGCTTTGCTTTTCACCTAAGTTTAAATCTTTCTTTGCCATACTTGTTCCTTTGGAGTTGATTTTTAATATGTATTGTTTCAATGTATGTATTTCTAGCCATACCTTGATTCTCTATAATATTAGGTGTTGATATTTTACAATGTTTTTTTGGCCATACCTTGATTCTCTACAATATCTATTTTTGATGTTTTGTTTTGTATTGATACTTTTAGAAAGAAAATTCAGTCAATTGACTATAGATTGGGTGATTGGGGATTCTAGAATAAGTTGTTATGCTCTCCACCCATAATGTTTTCTCCTTTGGAGTTGATTTTGAATATGAATTGCTTTAATGGATATATTTCTCGCCAGACCTTGACTCACACTACAATATTAGGTGTTGACATTCGAAAATGTATTTTTGGCCATACATTGATTCTCTACAATATATATTTTTGATGTTTTGTTTTGTATTGATAGTTTTAGTCAATTGAGTGTAGATTGGGTGATTGGGGATTCTGGTATAAGTTGTTAGGCTCTTCACCTAAGTTTAAATGTTTCTTTGTGATACTTGCTCCTTTGAAGTTGATTTTGAATATGTATTGTTTCAATGGATGTATTTCTCACCATACCTTGATTATCTACAATATTATGTGTTGATATTTTATAATGTATTTTTGGCCATGCCTTGATTCTCTACCATATATATTTTTCATGTTTTGTTTTGTATTGATGGTTTTAGAAAAAAAATTCAGTCAATTAACTGTAGATTGGGTGATTGGGAATTCTGGAATGAGTTGTTATGCTCCCCACCTAAGTCAAATCTTTCTTTGTGATAGTTGCTCCTTTGGAATTGATTTGAAAATGTATTGTTTCAATGGATGTATTTCTGACCATACCTTGATTCTGTACTATATTATCTTGATTCTTTACTATATTAAGTCTTGATATTTTACAATGTATTTTGGTTGATTCTCTATAATATATATCATTCATATTTTTTTATTGATAAATTTAAGAAAAAAAATTCGTCAATTTACTGTGTTTTGTTTTGTATTGATAAATTTAGGGAAAAAATTTAGTCAATTATCTGTAAAGTGGGTGATTGGTCCATACCTTGATTCTCTAGAATATTTCGGTCACTCGTGCCTCCAATTACTCATCTGGTTTGTTTTGTGTAAATGCCTAATTGTTTTGTCTAATGCCTGATTCAGTAAACCCGACGTAAGGACTTTAGGACCGTCAAGCCTGTAAATCTTTTTCAAGTCTAAGACAGCTTCCCAAGATTTAAAACAGTCCAACTCTCCATAGGAATAAAAAAGCTGCTCCACATCATTCTCCAACGCATAACCCAATTTCAATCTCATTCCATCTTTTAACTCGGCCATTCCAATTCAGAAGGCATTCCGGATATTGAAAATGATGAACGTATTTACTTAGCTGATCGAAGTAGTATGGACCTCACCAATTCAACTTAGTACCCTCTTTGCGTTTGAATCGTCAACAACCGTTCTGCTTAATCCGTCCAAGGAACTGAGAAGTGTGCCGGGTATGTGCCAGGAGACTCCACAATCTCCGGCATCAGCTAAAAAAAATACAAAGACATCAAAGCAATGCATAACATAAGCAAAAGTGTGTTGAAGTCGCTGCCTTCTCCGTTTTTTAGATATTGCTTCAGATTACAAACAAAAAAGAGAGGCCGAGTCGACAAATCTGAAAATGGATGTAATATGATGGATTTCTCTGTCTCCATGCTTTTCAATCCTTCCGAATGATAGCTTCAAAGGGAGTTCAAATGCTATCTTCTCTCAGTATAAGAATCCAATAAATGCAACAAGATAAAGATGACGATCCATATGCCAACGATTCATATGCCCGAGCAAGATAATATTTATAGACAAATTGGACATATCCGAATCAATTAAAACAGTGATTAAGTGGGCTTTAGTGGGCCTTTATTTGCATAAGTATAAACTATTTTAAACTAGGACCACAATTTTAACCCAAAACAAAATTAATTCTATTATCGTTTTCATTAAAATAGAAAGGACCACAATTTTATAATTGGTTCATATTTTTATTTTTCTTCTTTGCAAGAATTTTTCTCACTGGTGGGTAGACTTTGGTTTAAGAAACTGCCCTAGGGGCATACCACTCATGGTCTTTGATATAAAAAACAATGACCTAAGGAGCATCCAAGCAATAAAAAACACTTGTTGAGGTCTGGAAAATCGCAAGTAACAACAGTTAAGGATTCTCCCCAGTAAACGTTCCCAACTAGCCCGTTACTGTTTGGTATGGGGAATCTGTCTTAGCTACCGTAAGTCAAGTAACAAAAATAAAGGGTTTTACCAATTATGGCTGAGTCCACTGTGTATGTTTTTAGTTTTTTGTATTTAAGTATGAGATGCAAGTGCCTATCTAAAAGTGCAGATTGATAGAGAATACGAGGAGTGGTCACAATGTGATGTGCAGATTCTTACCTCTTATCTTAACTCTCTCGTATCTAAATCACACACAGCAAGAAAAACTAAAACTAGCTATCTAACCTATTCCTAGGGAGCGAGATTATCATTCATCAATGAGTAATGTATTTTGCGCATGCATTAAGAAAAATCAAAGATAGCTGTTACTTATTTCAAAACACATGAACATTTACAGATATATGAACAGCGAGATAGCTAATTCTTTATGAACAACATTCATTACTCACAGTGGAAATTTCATAGAATAAACTAGAGCGCATTCATAACAAGAACATAGGTTCAAAGAGTTAGAACAATCTCATAGTTAATGGATAACAGCTGAAAACGAAATAGTTCACATTCAACAAATCCATAGCACACCATTTGAAACCTTCCACAAAGCTTTCTCCAATAGGAAACTTGTAATTTCTTTGTGCAAAAGGAAATAGTTCTTCTTACATCATACTCTCACAAATCTATCTGGGAAAAAATCCTTGCTTAGATTTAAATCTCCTATACTTATACAAAAGGGCAAAACTTTTGGGTTGCCCTAAATGACTCTTGGGCTTCCCCAACATTTCAAATACCAAAATTTGTCTCGCAATGACTGCTCATACATTATACAATACATTACATTTAAAACAAAATTTAATAGAGCACTTTTATGAAGAGGGCCGTGCTTGATCATTAAAGAATTTTTTCCACGCCTGGGCCTCTATCGCTATGCTTTCAAAATTTCAAGATTCAAGAAAACGGATGTTGATCTCATATTTTGCAACCTGATTCTTAACCACCTCTATTCTTACTGGACTCAAGCATAGCTAATCTTCAAGTAAATGGATGCTAACTGCTGAATGAGCTACTGCATTTTTCCTGGCACCTGCTTTGAAACTGTTCTATGAACAACTCATGTTCTGGAAGTGCATCCAATGTTTGTTCTGTAGCAACTTGGCATTTGTTGTAGGTGACTAGCACCCTTCTGCAGCTTTCAGTACAAGCTCCTCTCGTTTTCTTCATAGTCTTCTTGAATTCCTCCGCAGTATTTATTGCAAATTCTAATAAATCGTAATCCTGCTTTAAGCTATGTTGATCCTTAGCTGGTAAATTTGCATGGATTTCTTCATTTGTTTCTATCCTTACTATCCTTCTAGCGAGAACTTCCAAAATATCCTGAGACCTATCTACAAAATATGAGGTAGTGTCCAAAATCTTCTCCAACTTGTTATCTATCTGTAAGATTTTACATCTTTCTTATTGAATAGACACCTGCAGTTGGTTCATTCTTTTTCGTTGGGATAGAACATGCTCCTTTAAAGGCTAGATATCAGTTTGTTGTTCACTGACATCCTTTAGTAATGTTGTTAATGAAGCAATATGTCCCTCAAAACTTGCTTCCTGCACTTGGTATTGTTTTTTCCTTTCTTCTATGGCTACCCTCTATGCCTCCAACTCAACAAATTTGCTCTACAGCTGGTCCTTTTCTGCGCTTAAAGTTTCATATGATAGTTTGAGGTCATTCTTCTCTCTCTTCAACATCTGATACTCTTGTTGCAACCTCTGCACTTCTTCTAGGTTATTCTGAGCATCTTTTCCTGTTCTTTCCATGGAAACTTCTAAGGTCATCTTGTTTGCATGCAGAGTCTGGAGTTCTGCCTTTGAAATCCTCACTTCATTATGCATGTCTTCAAATTTCCTTTTCAGCTTATAACCTTCATCCCTCTCCCTTTTCAAAGTTTCCTTTAATTGTGCTACATTTTTCCTTGATTACTCAAGGTCTGTCATAAGTCTATCCACATTGTCTTCAGTGGCCTGAGTTAATTCCACCCCAGCTTTGGCTGTCAGTCGTGGATTTGCATCTGTCCCATGCACCAATGTTTTATCAGTAATCATGATACCTGATTGTCCTCCTGTTTCTACCTTTTTCTCGGTTCTCTTGACAATCCTCTTCTTCTCCTTGTCATAGAAGATGGTGCTGAAATTAGGGACCTCTTCTCATTCTCTTTGCATAAACGGTATCAGATTCAATTCAAAAAAAACAACCTATTCTTCGGTCCTACCAGAAGTTGCAGCAGCCTCCTAAGGGTAAGGATTGTCTTGTCCATGACCTTGATCGGTATGCTCCTATGCTTCTTGTGTATCCATTGGGTCAATAGTTTGCTGGTATTTCTTAGCTCCTGCTAATCTTAGACCTTAAATATTTTGTAATATTTTCTCCTTTGGAGTTGATTTTGAATATGACTTGCTTCAATGGATGTATTTGGCTAGACCTTGATTCACACTACAATATTAGGTGTTGAAAAGCTGAGGATCAAGCAAAAATCCACAACAATCTCTGCATAGCCCAATTGGTATTATCATATGACCCATTTCAAGTTTCAGATTGTCAAGGAAACCGATAAACTCAGGTTTCGAACTATTACTCTTCTCAGCAAAACAATAGCTTTGTGCCGCGTGCCACAACCTTTCTCAATAAACATCTTCGATAGAATTCTCTTGGATTCCCAATCATGGTACCCTTTCATTAATCTCAATGTAATTTTCTTATATTCCAATTCATGGTCATCTAACTTCAGGTTCAATTCTGGATTCAATCTCATTCCATCTTTTAATTCGTCCATTCCAATTCAGAAGACCTTTCGGATATTGAAAATGATGAACGTATTTACCTTAGCTGATCGAAGTAGTATGGCCCTCACCAATTGAACTTCTAACCTCTTTGCATTTGAATCGGCCACAGCTGTTCTGCTTAACCCATCCAAGGAACTGAGAAATGTGCCTAGTACGTGCAAGGAGGCCCCACAATCTCCAACATTAGCTAAAAAATACAAGACATCAAAGCAATGCATAACATAAGTAAGCGGTCCAGGTGGTGGAACTGTTGGAAAAGCATTTTTTATTAGATGCAAAAGTGTGTTGAAGTCCCTACCTTCTCTGTTTTTTAGATATTGCTTTAGATTACAAACAAAAAACAGAGGCCGAGTCTGCGACAAATATGAAAATGGATGTAATATGATGGATTTCTCTGTCGCCACGCTTTTCATTCCTTCTGAATGATAGCTTCAAAGGGAGTTCAAATGCTATCTTCTCTTAGTATAGGAATCCAATAAATGCAACAAGATAAGATGACCATCCATATGCCGAGCAAGATAACCCAATCTAATCCACAAGAAGATCACAGCCCCAAATTCAAAGAGAAGTAGGAGTCTAATCTTTATTTATAGACAAATTGGACATATCAGAATCAATTAAAACACTGATTAAGTGGGATTTAGTGGGCCTTTATTTGTATAAATATAACCTGTTTTAAACTAGGGCCACAATTTTAACCCAAAACAAAACTAATTTTATTTTCATTTTCATTAAAAAAAGACCACAATTTTATAATTGGTTAGTATTTTTATTGGGAGTAGTCTTTGGTCTAAGAAACTGACCTAGGAGTATATGAGTCATGGTCTTTATATAAAAATCCATGACCCAAGGAGCATCCAAGCAATAAAAACCACCTTATGATAGCACAAGGCTTGAGACACACCAACCCTCAACTAATTGGTTTTTGGGTGTCTCCTATGACTTAAGTTCAAAAGAATGTAACTTTGGTGTTTTGCTATGGCTTAGTCCTTATAATTATGATGGTAATTAGCCTAGTTTTTATTTGTTTATTTTTAATAATTAACACATTAGACCCATAAAATATATAAAGGAGGCTCTAAATCAAATCATTTCACCTCTCTTTCATTGGAGTTGGAGCACTTACTGTCCAAGAAAATCTAAATATCGCTCTAATTCACAGAGATCTGTGAAAATGAAAATTGTTGAGAATATAGAGGCATTGAGAGGCATCCAATCCATGGCCTTTGATATAAAAAGCCACACCCCAAGGAGCATCCAAGTAATAAAAACCACATTTTCTGGTCTTTTCCCTTAATTAGCTCACCTTAATTGAATGAGTTAGCTAAAATTGACTACTATGTTCATTTATTAAAATTTCATTTTATATATATTATATATTTTATTTGTTTAAGTCCATTTATTAAAATTCCCTTTTTATATTATTTTTTGTTTTGTAAACCATCATATACTTTATGATCAATTTTATTGGCCACAAATATGTCTTTTTGATACCCACAGTCCACATTATTGCTTTTAGAATGTATAGTAAGAGTAGTGAAACTATGGAGGAGCTAGTGGTTATAATATCTACATGGTATTATTGAATTGATGTTGTGAATAAATACTTCGTATTATTCAATTGTTGATGTGAATAATGATTTTGAATAGGATTTGTTATACAATGTAATCGTGGTGTTTTGCCATGGCTTGGTCCTTATTATTATGATGGTAACTTTGTGAGAAAAATATAGGGGCTAATTTTAGCTTATGGATAAAAATGAAGACTTTTTGTTTTTATATGGGTAATTTTTTACTAAAACATTATTTATTATTATTATCCCACTTTTTATTTATTTGTTTTTTATAAATGACATTAGCCCCATAAAACATATAACAGGGGCTCTAAATCAAATCATTTTGCTCCTCATTCATTTGAGTTGGAGCATCGACCGTCCATGAAAATCTAAAGATCACTCTAATTCATCGAGATGTATGGAAATAGGTCTCGACAATAGTGATTTTGTCCTTCACTCATCATAGAAATCGAAGTTTTTTTATAATTTTGTCCACATATTATGGATTGAATCTGATTTTGAATTTTCTGCTTTCCTATATAGATTGTTTTTCGATTTGGTTTTTGTTATAGCTTGAGTAAATTTGGGTTTTTCCAACCTTCATTGTTTCCAGCCTATGGAGCAAGCACCCAAGGATTTTGGGTTTTTTTCCATATCTCATAATTTTGGACCATTGGAGTAGGAAATCAAGTTGTCTTTGCTTGGGTTCTTCTTAGGATACTCTATCTTCATTCAACTCCCAAGCAACTAACCTTATCTAGGTTAATATGGTGATGATTCTCATCGATGTTAAAGATCACTAAATGATTTGTGCTAGTCAATTTGTAAATGTTGGGATGATCTTGACGGATTTTTTTCAGTTCTTCTTATTGTGAGTATTCGTAATCGTAAGAATATATCACATTTTTCTTTGTCATCTAGGAGAATCGCATCGTATAATTCATCAACTTATTTTTCTTGTGGGGAAATCATGAAGTGCTTCATTTCTCTTGGTCCTAGAAGTGACTTGAATGCACTCGATTGCCTTAAGTGACAAGATAGGTTGTGTTCCTTGTGTATTGTTTCTTTATAGATTCCTTTCAAACATCTTGTTTAAAGGAAAACACATAAGTCAAGGTTTCTTCTGTAGTTATCATTGTTTGGAAAAATACGAGAATGCAGGTGAAAGAACCATGCACTCTTAATACTTGGCATATTGTATCTTCACTACTCACAAGTATCATCTCATTTTAATACTAGGATCCCAACTTTTCTTTGTTGAAAATATATTTTAGAACCTTTTTTATCCTTTCTTTAAATATAAATTGTATAAAATATTAGGTTGTCACCATTGCCTTCTACGAATGTGGGTGATAATTTATTTATTTATGAAATTAGCATATCAATCTAAATCGCAGCAAAATCTAGTTTATTATGTATTCCATGTGCCTTTGAAACCGTATATGGATCGTTAGACAATCCAAATGGCATGGCATTCCACTCATATTGTCAATGAGAACCATGAACACAATTTTGAATTTGTCTATTGGTTAAATTCCAATCTAACAAAATCCAATATAGTATTACAAACATAGAAAAATAATTACATCCTTTCAGTCTAGATATCAATGCTTCATAATTTAGTAGTGGTTATATTAGTAAAGATTTTATGTAAAATTCAATTGCTTAGTAGATATTTTATGTAAACTTCAATTGCTTGTGAAAATAACAAAAGACTAGTTTCTAGCGGTTTGCAATTTTCCACCTTCAATTCTATCAAAGCGTGGAACTCCTTCAACCACAGAAGTTGTTTTTATAAAAATATCATAATTAAAGTTACCGACTCTTGCATGCCACAACTATGTTTCAAATCTATCACTTTCTTTGTAAGCATAGCTAGGATTTTCACTTATTTAAACTCATCCTTGTTGAACTCCATCACATTGAACAGATCCTTAATTGTGCAATGCTTGTAGGTAATTTAGGTCTTTATCACAAGCCCATGAGCTTGTGCATTAGATATTGCTTTAGATTAAAAATGGAAAAGAGAGGTCGAGTCTACAAGAAATCTGAAAATGGATGTAATATGATGGAATTATCTGTCGCAATGATTTTCAATCCCCTGCAACTATTTCTATCAGAGAACCGGATGAATGATAGCTTCAAAGGGAGTTCAAATATATTCTCTCAGTCGATGATGATTCATCGAGACTATGCTAAGAAAAATAACCCTAATCCATAAGAAGATCACATCCCCAAAATGAAATCTAATCTTTATTTATAGACAAATTGCACATAACCGAATCAATTAAAACACTTATTAAGTGGGCCTTTATTTGTATAAATATAAACTATTTTAAATAAGGGTCACAATTTTATCATGAACAAAATTAATTTTAGTTATATTTTTGTTAAAAAAGGACCACAATTTTATAATTGGTTAGTATTTTCAGTTTTTTTTGTTTGCTAGAATTTCTCACTTGTGGGAGTAGTTTTTGGTATAATAAACCATGACATAGGGCCATAGGATCCATGGCCTTTGGTATAAAAAAACCATGACCCAAAGAGAATCCAAGCAATAAAAACCACCTTGGAATTGCATAAGGCTTGGGACACACCAACCCTCAACTAATTGGTTTTGTTGTGTCTCCTATGGCTTAAGTTCAAAACAATGTAACCATGGTGTTTTTTATAGCTTGATCGTCCCTATTATTATGATTGTAACATTACGAGAAATTTAGGGGCTAATTTTAACTCATGGATAAAATTTAAAACTTTTAATTTTTTGATGGGCGATTTTCTATTAAACCATTATTTACTATCATTAACCCAATTTTTATTTATTTATTTCATTTCGCCCCTATTTCATTGGAGTTGGAGAACTCACTATAGAGGTAAAGCTAAAGATCATACTAATTTGCCGAGATCTATGGAAATGATAATCGTTGAGTGTAATTTTGTCCTTCATCCATCATGGGAGTAGGATTTAGTCTAAGAAACCATGACCTAGAGGCATCGAATCCATGGCCTTTGATATAAAAAGCCATGACCCAAGGGACATCTAAGCAATAAAAACTACCTTGGGATGGCACCCGAATTGGGACACAACAACCCTCAACTAATTTTTTGGGTGTCTCCTCCCAATTAGCTTACCCCTAAGGGGAATTAAACCTAACAATTAGCTCACACCTTAGCTGAATGAGCTAGCTAAAATTGACAAGTATGTCCATTTATTAAAATTTCCTTTTTATATATTATATTTTTTTATTTTTGTAACAATTATATACTTTATGATGAATTTTATTTGGGATAAATGTGTCGGTTTGATACCCATCGTCCACATTATTGCTTTAGAATGTATAGTAAGAGTAGTGAAACTATGCAGGAGTTAGTGGTTATAATCTTTACATCGTATTATTTAATTGTTGTTGTGAATAACTACCTCATATTATTTAATTGTTTATGTGAATAGAGATTTTGAATAGGATTCATCATAACCTTTAGTGTTGTTTTCAAAACAATGTTAGGGTGGTGTTTTGGTATGGTGTGGTCACTATTATTATGGTGGTAACCATGTGAGAATATTTTAGGGGGCTAATTTTATCCCATGGATAAAATTTAAGATTTTTTTATTTTCAATGGGTGTTTTTTTATCAAACCATTATTTATTATTGTCAACCCATTTTTTATTTATTTATTTTTAATAAATGGTATATTATCCCCATAAAATATATAATGGGGGGCTCTAAATTAAATCATTTATCCCCTCTTTCATTTCAGTTACAGGATCTACCGTCTAGGAAAATGTAAACATCACTTTAATTCGTTGACATCTAAAATCCAGGTTTTTTATAATTTTGTTCACATATAAAGAATTGAATCTTCTTGTCAAACATCTTGTTCGAAAGAAAACACACAAGTCAAGGTTTATTATGCACTTATGGTTGCTTGGGAAAATCTAAGAATGCAAATGAAAGAACCTTGTAGTTTTAATAATTATCATATGGTAGCTTCACTACTCACACATATCATCTCATTTTATACTAGGATCCCAACTTTTCTTTGTTGAAACTATATTTTAGAACCTATTTTATCCTTTCTTTATATAAATATTTAAATATCATACATTAGGTTTTCACCACTGCATTCTATGAATGTGCGTGATAATCTAAAAATGGATGTAATATGATGGACTTCCTTGTCGACATGTTTTTCAATCCAATGCAATTGTTCCTCTAAGAGAACAGAATGAATGATAGCTTCAAAGGGCATTCAAATGCTGCTTTTTCTCGGTATAAGAATCCAATAAATGAAACAAGATAAGATGATGATTCACACAGACCATGCTAAGCAAGATAACCCAATCTAATCCACAAGAAGATCGCATCACAAAAATCAAAGAAATCTACGCCCCTAATCTTTATTTATAGACAAATTAGACATATCTAGATAAATTAAAAGACTTATTAATTGGGCCTTTATTTGTATAAATATAAACTATGTTATAAAAGGACCACAATTTTAACCAAAACAAAATTAATTTTAGTTTCATTTTCATTAAAAAAATGACCATAATTTTATAATTGGTTAGTATTTTCTAATTTTTTCGTTTGCTACAATTTCCCTCACTTGTTGGAGTACTATTTTGTCTAAGAAACTATGGCCTTGGTGCATATGAGGCATGCCCTTTGATATGAAAAACCATGACACAAGGAGCATCCAAGCAATAAAAACCACCTTAGTATAGCATCAAGCTTCGGACACACCAACCCTCAACTAATTGACTTTCGGGTGTCTCCTATGACTTAAGTTCATAAAAATGTAACCCTGGTGTTTTGATATGGCTTGGTCCTTATTATTATGATGCTAACATTGTGAGAAAAAAATAGGCCCTAATTTTATCTCATGGATAAAATTTAAGACTTTTCAGTTTTTGATGGGTGATTTTTTATTAAAAATTTATTTACTATCATTAGCCTAGATTTATTTATTTATTTTTAATATATTACACATTAAACCCTTAAAATATACAAAGGGGGATCTAAAAAAAATCATTTCGCCCCTCTTTCATTAAAGTTGGAGCAGTGACTATCAAGGAAAATCTAAATATTGCTCTAATTCGTCGAGATATATGGAAATGGCAATCGTTGAGAGTAATTTTATCCTTCACGGATCATGGGAGTATCCTTCACTCTAAAAAACCATGACCTAAAGGCATCTAATCCATGGCCTTTGATATAAAAAAACATGACCCAAGGGGCATCCAACCATTGAAAAACCCATTTTTGAGTGTTTTCTCCCAACTAGCTTACCCCTAAGAGGAATTGGACTTGGGTTTCCATACTGACTAGACCCACACATCGATTGAATGAGTTAGATAAAATTAACCACTATGTCCATTTCTTACAATTTCCTTTCTATATATTATATTTTTTTTGTTTATTTCCATTTATTAAAATTTCCTTTGTATATATTATATTTTTTTTTGTTTTTCTAAAAAATTATATATTTTATGATGAACTTTATTTGGCATAAATGTGTGTCTTTGATACCCACTTTCCACAGTATTGCTTACCTTATGTTGAAATTTATTTTCCATACATGTGTCTCTTTGATACCCACCATCCATATTACTGCTTTAGAATGTATAGTAAGAGTAGTGATAATATGCAGGAGCTAGTGGTTATAATATCTACATGGTATTATTTAATTGTTGTTGTGAATAACTAACTTGTATTATTTATTTTTCCTGGTTATTTAATGGTTAGTCCGAATGGATGACTCTCGACATCCCACAGTTCGAATCTGTCAGGGCTTGACACACAAATAAGTTCAAGGCTTCATGCCTATGTGTGAAAAAAATATTATTTAATTGTTGACATGAATAGGGATTTTGAATATGATTTGTTATACAATGTAACAATGTAACCATTTTGTTTTGTCATAGTTTTGTCCTTATTATTATTGTGGTAACACTGTGAGAAAAATTTAGGAGCTAATTTTAGCTTATGGATAAAATTTAAAACTTTTCTTTCTTATATGGGTGATTTTTTATTAAACCATTGTTTATTATCCTTACCCGAGTTTTTATTTATTTATTTTTAATAAATGACATATTAGCCCCATAAAATGTATTACATGGATTCTAAATCAAATCATGTTTCCCCTCTTTCATTTGAGTTGGAGCATCGACATCCCATGAAAATATAAAGATCACTTTAATTCACCAAGATCTATGGAAATGGAAATTGTTGAGGGTGATTTTGTCCTTCATCGATCATAGAAATCCTTTTTTTTAAATTTTGTCCACATATTATGGATTGAATCCAATTTGGAATTTTTATTTTCCCCTATATACATTGTTTTCAATTTCGTTTTTATTATAGCTTAAACAATTTTGGGTTTTTCCAACTTTCATTATTTATGGCCTATGGACCAAGCACTCAAGGATTTTGGGTTTTTTTTTTTGTATCTCGTAATTTCGGGCCATTGGAGCAGGAAATCACGTTGCCTTTGCTTGGGTTCTTCTCAAGATACTCTACCTTCATTGAAATTCCAAGAAAAGAACCTTATCTAGGTTACAATGGTGATGATTATTGTCTATGTTAATGATCGCTAAATGATTTGTGCTAGTCAATTTGTAAATGTTGGGATGATAATGAAGGATTTTGTCAATTCTTCTCATTATGAGTATTCTCAAAACCTAAGGTTATATGATATGTTTCTTTGTCATCTAGGAGTATCTCATCATATAATTCATCAAATTATTTATCTTGTGGAGAAATCATGAAGTGCTTTATTTCTCATAGTCCTAGAAGTGACTTGAATGCAATTGATTTCCTTAAGTGGAAAGAGACGTTGCATTATGTGCCTATTGTTTCTTTAGATATTCTTGTCAAACATCTTGTTCAAAAGAAAACACATATGTCAAGGTATCTTCTGCAGTTATGGTTTCTTGGAAGAAATTGAGAATGCAGGTGAAAACACCTTGTACTTTTAATACTTATCATAGGGTATCTTTACTAATCACAAGTATCATGTCATTTTATATTAGGATCCCAAATTTTATTTGTTGAAACTATATTTTAGAACCTCTTTCCTCCTTTATTTAGATAAATTTTAAATCTAATTCATTGGGTTGTCACCACTGTATTCTACAAGTGCGGGTGATACTTTTTTTCTTCTTTTGAAATTAGCATATCATCAATCTAAATTTATGCAAAATCTAGTTTATATTGTCTTTCATGTGCCTTTGAAACTCATATGGATAACAATGCTTCATAATTTAGTAGCATATTCATTAGCAAATATTTTATGTAAAATTCAATTTCTTAGTAGATATTTTATGTAACTTCAATTACCTATGAAAATAATAAAAAATCTAGTTGCTAGTGGTTTGCAATTTTCCACCTTCAATTCTATCAAAGTGTGGAACTCCTTCAACCATAGAAGTTTTTTTATAATAATATGATCATTCAAGTTACCAACTCTCTCATGCCATCAATGTGTTTCAAATTTATCACTTTATTTCTAAGCATAGATAGGATTTTAATTGATTGTATAAATTTCTCCTTGTTGAACTCCATCACAAACAAATCCCTAGTTACACATCATTCGTAGGTAATTTAGGCCTTTATCACAAGCCCGCTATCATGTGCATTAATAACCTATATAGGATGACCTTATAACTATGTACTCCTATTTTGTAGCCAAGAATCGTGTAACACCATTGTAATCATATGATATATAAAAATGCAAACCATCTACGATGCCCCTTGTTGGACAACATTTTGCAAGACATGCAAAAAGGTCCATTTTGATATATTTGAGTGGCATATGAGGAAGATCTAGTTTTTTTCTTTTTGATCAGTTTCACCATGGGGCACGTTGGTTGTAAGATCTTATTCAAATACAATAGTTTTTGCTCATTTATTTTTCCTTATTATATGTTGAGTGTTTCAGTTCATGTGTGGGGGATTGCTTCAATTAGCTACACATGTATGAGATGTTATTAGATGGATTTGACTGGGTTCTATATGGACAATATATAGTTTATAAATGATGTACATTGGTGCTTATAGGTGCACCGATGAGTAAGTTAGGTCTCCACACAATATTGACAGTGGTGATAAACCTTAATTGTTCATCCTCACCTTATGTGCATTAGTATTCTTTGCATGCTACTAGTTATAGGTTTTCCCATAGAAATATGCCCTTTAGGTCCACCTTCAACTCCACCTCCACCTCACCAGTTTTGAATTTACCCTATTGATCAGTCCTCTTTGTTTATGGTTAGTATAACACTTATCACCATCCATATCAACTAAGTAACCATTTTTGGTTAAGTGACCAACATATATCATGTTGGCATGCATATTAGAAACTTAAATAACATCTTTAATATAAGTGATTATGTATCTCATTTTACATTTTAACATTTTAAAGAGTAGTTGTTTGCATTATTACTTACTTATGTAAATGCAAATCCTATATGGAATTTTATCATATTACTTGTTTTCTCTTTGCTTTGTCAATTGGAGACATCAAATCAGGTTATATTTTTTGTTAGAGGTTGAGGATATCACATTGTAAATATATTGATCCCACGATATTCAAATTCATTTAAAATCAACATGAGGTTTGGATATTAATTATGAAAAAGATGATCCCATAGATGGTCTAATTTTCCTCATTTGTATAGGGCCTTGCATAATCTTTAATAGATCGGCATACATGAATTCCTAACATGTTAATGTTGAAAATGTATTGTCATTGACTTCAAAGGACAAAATTTCAAAGTATTAAATGTCAAAGAATCAAATATCAAAGGTATTGACTAATGTCAAAGGCATTGAATTGAATGATATGGGGATTGCTTATCAAATACCAGAAGCTAAGGACTTACTCACAAACAACAATCTTGGAGAAATACATATGGAAGAATGTAGAAGTCCCATGAGACCAAATATCTGTCCATGAAATTTCCCAAAGCGCACAAATAATAATCCATAGAGAAGAACATTGAAACTGGAACATATGCACAAATACCAGTTGTGAGACTTATGGATGAAGAAAGACAAAATTGTGTGTAAAAGTACCACAAGGAAAATGGTATGTGGTACAAACATGTATATAGGAAAATAATGAGTTATGAACCTATGTGAAAATGTACAACAAGGACATTGGCATAGGTGTTCCATTTCCCATAATGATGAATTACGATGTGTGGCATGTCGACATAGATCCTAGCTTGATGAAGACCTAAGAAAGTGGGGATTTAATCAATGATAAGGAACTTCACCAAGTGGACACATATATTAAGGTAAGAATATTATAAATAAGCAAGACACAAATCTGGTGAAGTAGGATTTTGGAGAATGAATATTTCATATATTCTGGTTAAGGAAAGATTTGGATTTCTTTGAGGTACAAATGGATCATTGATTGCAGAAAGGGTTTTTTACAAAAACAAAAAATGTGCACAAATATATCCATGATGAACAACAAGAAAAGTGCACTATATGGAGAGGATACCCATATTACGGATGCGCGATGTTCTTAATCAACGAAAGATGCAAACCTCAGAACAATAAAAGAGAATAAATGGGGAATTTTGTCTAATGATGCAAATCGAAGAAGAGACTTATATCATATACTTATTGCACATGAAATTTTAGGAAACTGACTATTTAGACACTGATATTCATACACAAATATTTAGACATGGATATCGAGATGTATATATTTAGACATGGATATTTAGAAAGTGACAACAGTTGTAGATAATGCAGATATTCTTCAAATATAATGTATCTTATATTTTGAGTTATTCATTACATTCTTATTTCATATCAGTGAGGTCATATGGGTAAAGGAACATGGCATATTAGCTTCCTTCCAATTGGCGATGGAAAATATAATCATGGATTTGTAGCATCCTTTCTATTGGAACAGATAAAACCTAGGGGGTTGGAGCCTCCTTTCAGTTACATCTAGTAAATACAATTGAGGTGTCGTAGAATCCTTTTTGTTGGAGCAAATAAAACCCAAGGGGTTGGAGTCTCCTTCTAGTCAGTGTTGGAGAATACAATTCAAAATTTGGTGCTTCCATAAATGGAAAACACAGTTATCCGTAGGGCTAGGCTTCATTTCCACAAACTGTAGTTTGCACAATGAAACAAATATTTATGCAAGTCGGTTCTCGAGGGTTGTGAGTTTGTGCTTGTAGAAATTAAATTTATTATGGCTTGGTGCCAACAACCCACAAATTGTACTTGAGTATTAGGTCAACACCTGAAATGAGTGGGTTCTCATGTTTGGAAATTGTAATCTCCCATTAATGTCATCATTTATATATGTTTATAGATATACAATTATTCTCATATTTTGTCCATTTTTGTACTTGTTATTCTTTCTATTGAATAGTTTTAATTGGTGAAAATATGTCAAAGTTAAATAATAGATATATATGTGCTATTACTAATTCACTCCCCCCTTTTAGTAATAAGATAAATTCAACAATTTGTATTATAGTGGATGTCCTCTGTAATAGACTAACATTTGGAAGAAGGATCTAGCGCTGATATGGATAGAAAAGCGTAGAAATAGTAGCTCCAATTCTATGATAAAATATGCTAAGAATAAGAACTGTAAATATATCTTACTACTAAGATAATTCTTAGAAGCATAAAGAGGAAAAATAAAGAGAATAAAAGTGACTCAATCACATGAATGACGAGATGAATATTGCAGTGTATCCTTCCATTGAATAATGATGAATAATAGTGTACATAAACATAACATCCCTGATAAGTAAAATCGATTTGTATTGGAGACAACTTATCAAGCTCAGAAAGGTAGACTTACTAAATCTGATAAACCCCCATAGGCGGTTAAAGAACTTCCCAAATTACACAAGGACCTCACGAATTAGAAAAAGGATGAGTGATATGTCAAGAGTGATGGAAAAATGTGCTAATACTGGAAAATGGTGAGAAAATCATGGAGGATAGGTTGGAAAAAAGAATACCAGTTTCCTAGTTGACTAGCTTTACCTTATCCACATCAAAGATGGATAAATGCAGAATAAGGAAGAATGTGTTGGAAAGAATAGTTAAAAATTATTGGAGTCAATAAAGTGGTAAACATCAACCCAAAATCATAATTAAATAATTCCTTGGGTATATAGGGAAAGTGTTGACTTTTTACTGCAAGTGGATGCCAACTGTCTAGGCTAATGTGTAGGAAATTAATCAAAATTAATTAATTATGTTATCCTAAGTTGTGAGTGGGTTTATAATATTCAGACACCCCCCTTTAAGTATGACTTTATGATGATATATAGATGCGTATGGATGCATATAGGGCCCAACAACAAGGCTATGGTCACATGGGGTAAATCCTCCCTCAAGAAAGGACAAGGCACAAAATTTGAATAATATGTATTTAACATATATTTAAATTCCCTTGAATTAGATGAATGAACTACTTATATTGAAATACTTGATGAAGAGACTTGTAGACTCCATGATCATGCAGTAGAGTGTAGAATCTACAAGAAGGAAGAGGAGATACTACTGGTATCTCATCATTTAATGAAGTAGGAGAATTATCTGAATGTTTCTTGCTGATAAAAAATTCTGATCTATAAAAAAATCTGAAATGGAAAAGATATTTGTGCATAATCCTTCCCAAAGACTATAAAAATGAGGACAATTTGTTACACTCTCAATTCCTTGAATAGCTGCAGAATTATGTTGTGAATCACGTGTAATTATTCCAATCTGATGTAGCACCTTTCGAGATATGATATGAGGCTGATAAAACTATGATATATCAGAAAAATTATTAAATGGAACATCAAAGAAAAAGGATTTAGTGAATCCATGAGGATATAGGGCTAGACTAAGAAAACAATGATCCACTAGGGAAAACTGATGAGTGTAAAAATATAAATGATAAATGGACTTGAGATATGAACCATAAGTTTTTAGAATAGATCAAAGAATGTGTAACATCAATCCAATGGTGACTAATGTCATGGATAACAAACCATTGAAATATAAGTAATACTTCAAACCATGTGATATAAGTAACATTGCATAAGAGACCAATGAGGAATCAACTAGTGAGTCTTAGGATTATTCAGAGGTATGGTAGATGGTGTGGATGGTGGTATGAATGGCATATTGAAATTTATATCATCCTGCAAACATGATTCTAATTAATCCAAGAGATCACATATAATCATATCAGTAGAATCATGGGAATACACTGGTAATGAATCCTCTATAGTAGAAAAGGAGGAAGGAAGGAGATGTTCAAAATATTCAAGGAGGCTCTGAGTATTGGTGCCAAGAAAAAAGGAAGAGATAAATAAGAACATGAGATAAAGTATAGCGAGTGGTATGATACAAATACGACTTGATCAACCCAAGAAAACAAGTAGGAAGTCATTAGGTTGTGCACTGGAAATATGATAAGAAGAAGCACTAGAAACAGATATTTCTCCTAAGATAATTCTCACAAGCATACACGGGAAAAATAGAGAGAAGAAAAGAGACTAAATCACATGAATGAAGAGATTAATATTGGAGTGTATCCTTCCATTGAATAATGATGAAGAATAATGTACATAAATAGTACATCCCTCATAGGTAAAATCGATTTGTATTCGAGACAACTCATCAAGCTCAGAAAGGTATACTTACTAAATATGATAAATTCCCATAGGTGGCTAAAAAAATTCCCAAATCATTCAAGGACCTCACGAATTAGAAAAAGAATTAGTGATTTGTCAAGAGTGATGGAAAAACATCCCAATCCTATAAAATTGAGACAAAATCATCGAGGATGGGTTGGAAACAAAAGATACCGGTTTCCTAGTTGACTAGATTCATCTTACCCACAACAAATATGGATAAAAGAAGAATACGGAAGAATCTACAGGAAAGCGCGATTACTAATTCTAGTAGTCAATAAAGTTTTCAAGATCAACCTAGAATACGAATTAAAGAATTCATGGGTTATAGATGGCAAGTGTTGACTTTGTAGTGAAAGTGGATGCCAACTATCTAGGATAGTGGGTAGGAAATTAATCAAACTTGATTAATTATTTTATCCTAATTTATGAGTGGGTTTATAATATTCCAACAAAAATAATTTCTATCCACCAATTTAGCTTTAATATCTTATGGATGAAATTATGCTTTCTGGAAAGTACGAATGGAAGTTTACTTACAGTTGCTTGATATGTATATTTCGAAATGAGTGGAATATGGGTACGAGTTGCCAAAATATACTACAAATGAGTTAAAATAAATTGATGATTCCACATGTAATGGATCAAATTCATATTTAATATCTCATTAACTCTTGGATAAGAAATTTTAAAACAAGCTAATAGACACAGGTGGTTTTAGGCTAGAATAGTGAGTAGAAAGAGAATTCAGATAGATCAACAAGACAAGGAAATGATCATGAATGTTCATTTTCCTATGAATAATGTGATGGGTCATTTTAGGGTTCTAACATCATCCATACTGAATTCTAATTCTAGTCTACTTTGAGTCCTAACATATGCATACTAGAATTTTTACAATTCAATCTCCAACAACCGGGGATGAGTGGATTTGTACTATGAAAGATTTCAGATCTATGTTATTATTTTATATCATTAAAGAACAATTTTATACATATATGGAGTTGAATTTTTAGGATAAGAATTTTGTATTGGCCAAACTAGTCATTAAGACTGCTCCCAAGGGATCATTTTTGGGCTTCCCAAACACCTAAGAAAGGCCACCAATTCTTGGTTTCATTTATGTAACATCATTATCATCATGTTATTATAATATTAGAATAATATTCAATTAAATTTGCTTATTTAATACCAAAGAGCACACAAAACAATAAGTCTAGTTAAATTTGCATTGAAATCTAGACTAGGTCTAATTGTCTCTAAAAATCCATAAAAATTAGTCAAACCACCATAAAAAATATAGATATGCTTTATGATATCAAATAAATTATGAGAGTGTTGAAAAGAGTCTCACAAGAAACCATAGATATCCTCCTTTGGCATTCAAATAATATACTAGCCTAAAAGACTAGAAATCTTGGATATTGGAATCTTAAGCTTCTCATCTATTTACAAGAGCACTCGTACTTCTTTGGGCCTGATATAAATATTGAATAAATAAATTCATACATCATACATATCAATAAATGGTTTAAATTCCATTTACAGTGACTCCATTATGTCCATACAAAGCTCAAAATTTATAGAAAGGATAGAGGAGACAAGAGATTCGCTAAGATTTGAACAAGATATTATTAACCACTAATGAAAGGTATTTAAATTTCCTCCAATTATATTAAAAGAATGGAATAAAAATCCATTAATGGATGCACTATATTTATGAACAAATATAGAATATGTTTTCTAAGCAGCAATTCACCCATATTTGGCTTGGGCACATCAACAAGCACTGGAGAGGCTCATGCTCACTCATACACAATTTAAAAATGGAAAAAGATGTGATAGTGATTTGCTATAATTATTTGATAGGAAAATTGTCTTCTAAGTAGAATTCACTATTCATGTATCCCACTTGTCTCAACCCATGGGCCCTCACGAGTGAAATTGGGACTTTCATGATTTTACCCTCACATGCCCTTTTTCTTCATTTACAAACCATGCCTTCCTACCTTTAGACTGAATTTCCTTTTCTCACTTTAGGAATATGTTCCCTCCTTCATTTTTATCTCACTTTCCTTTTTCCTTTTTGGAAACAATGCCCTCCTGAATTCCAAAAGTTTCCTGCTTTTCATGATCAAAACATTTTCTGCACTTGCATGTTTTGTGCATGCCTTTTTGGCTGGTTGGTTATGTAATTATTTCTATATTTTTCTACATTTATGGACATTTCTTAATTTTTCCCTATTATCCAATTAGTATGACAACCCGTTGGATCCATAAGGCCTCAGTCGCCCCCCTTGTCAATGTAAGACATCCACTAGGTCCAAAAATTAATATTTTCATAATAGAAAATAATTAAGGCATGAAAAAATGATCATAAGTATAAGATTTGCATACAAGGATATTTATTATCTATCAAAATTAACCCCCTCCCCCATTTTAATTAATCTATTCCTCCACTAGGAATGATGGAATTCTTAGGGCCAGGGGTTTCTCCATAGTGTTATCAAGAAAAATGGAGACATTACGGTCCTTCCCTCTAAAAATTTCTTTCTCAAGGAATGAACCAACTCCAACCATGTATGAATCGAACCATTGACTTCAATACTAAGAATATGTTTTTGTATTTATAGAATTGTCTTCCTCAATTCCAATATCAATAATAAAGTTTCACCATGTTTCTGCTACACCACTCTGATTATATCCATACCCCAATGACTAAACCCTTTTTAACAAAAAATTCAACCTGGATAAGATAACTGAGTATAATTCCTATATCCCACTGCCTCCTATGCAAGGATCCAAATGTTACTTCCACTTTTGGAAATTTGGCATTCCCAGAAATGCCAGGGTCCTAATATCTCAACTGCACCCTCCCAAACATCAATAAAAACAATAAATATTCATCATCACAAACAATTAAAATGAGGATGTGCAAATCTCTCTGAAATAGTGCAAGTGCTTGGTCTCCATTTTGTTTTCTCTCAAACTCTTCAATTACATTAAAATCAAAATTCACCTCATATGAATATGTACTAGGCGTATATGATGGATTCAAAATGTATATTTGTTTCTTCCCATAGGGAAATACAATAGCAGTAAGTCCAAAAGACATATCATAGAAGAAAAACTATTTTTTTCCTTTATCAATATCCATCTTGGTTATGCATTCATCCACCTAGTCTATTAATGAATAGAATATTTGGATTTCTAATTTACATGCTATATAATCATCCTCCCTCTTCAAATCTATGTATTCTCTCCATATAAGTATCCCCTAAGACTCTCCTCCATTGCATGCATGCCACACAACTCCATATAGATGCAGGAAATACTTTTGCATATTTGGACCTCCATCCTAGTGATTTACTTGTCTATCCAATCCATGGAAAAATAAGTACCTTTACTTGCAAATATGAATGGTATGTCTTCTTGAATGTATTTCCACAACAAGTCAAATTTTTGGCCAAGATCTTCTATGACATCTCCTTTGACCAACACTTTCAAATTAGAACTTTATTCATGTTCATCCTCCACATGAAGTTCCTCCATCATACCCGATGCATTTCATTCCATACAAGATGAAATGTGTGGTACATCCAACTCCTTTTTGATTTGACATCTTTGCAACATTTACTATTGAATATCCTTTTGGGTTCTCTCCAAAGATATATATGTAGCCTCCTATTCATTACCAATCCTATCTACTTCAACTTCCTCCCTTTTAAGTGCATGATGGTATATTTTGGTTAACTCAAGAACATTATTTCTATCTGAGAGAAAATTCATGTAGCTTTCCATCATCTTGTCCACTACTTATTTGATAGTTTCAAAATATCCCAAGAAGGATTCTGCTTTCAATCCTTCTTCTCAATCTCTCATTAGAGGAAATTTGGGGTCTAAAATGGGCCTTATAAGAAAACATGCGAACAATAAATTCTTGTGAGTTAGAATTCAAGAACCAATAGAATTTCAATAAAATAAGTCAACCATAATGGTTGAATTGACATATTTGTCATAAAAAAAATTACTTTTTTTCTTCGTATTTTCAACATATCTCCTTGCATTTTTACCCATATTTGAAGCAGGGGAGCTTGTTGGATGTGTCTTTTAATTCCGCATCCAATGAGTACCCACACTAAATACTTTTAATGGACCCCTCTACCCCAAAATCAAGAAATACCTAAAACAACGTGATGATGATGTCATCATCATGTTTTTTTAGGTATCTCTTATTTTTGGGGGAGCGAGGTCCATCAAAACTATGCAATGTGGGTACTCGTTGGATGTGAAATTAAATTCTACATCCAACAAGCTCTCCTACTCAAATTTTGAGTAAAAACATAGGGAGATACGTCAAAAGTCCGAACAAAAAAGTAGTTTTTTTCATTCTTCCTCCAAAATTAATAAATATTATTTTATTATTTTAACTATTATTTTATTATTTTCCTTAGGAGGCCCATTTTAGACCTCAATATTCCTCTAATTCCAACAACATATTTAATGTCAAGGCATTGGTATCAAGAAAAATTTCTTTGGTTTCTTTGATATTATCTTCACCCTCCTTTAGTGATCCACCCAAATGGTGTGGCTCACAAGAAGATTCTTCAGAAGTTAATATTCTTCTTTGAGTCCCATGGAAATATCCAAATATGACCTATATGATTCATTCTCTCCCAAATCCTCATGTGGCTGAGAAGAATCTAACAATTTGGCCTCGTCATCCTTTTCTTTAGTTGCTACAAGGTTTTTATGTGCATGGAGATTTGGTATTGTAGAAACTTGTTCAAGTGAAATTTCTATGTCACCAACATGGAGAGGTGTAAATCCATTAGTAGATATCTCACTGAAACTTGAGGACCCACTAATAGGCACTCTTTCAACCATGTCCAAAGTATTACTTGTATCTCTAGATTGTTCTTCTACAACACTGGTGGTAGGGTCAAGTGAATGAACACCCTACTATTTTGTTGCACAATCCTCACCAATGAGGATTTTAGTTATGTCTTCCAATGGATACAATGAAAATATCACTTGCTTGAACATGATGTTTACTTCTTTCTTTGGATCAACTTCATCATGATACAAAGGAATACAAAAATATGAAATTTTTTCATTTGTTTGCATCATAGTTTTCTCTTCATGTGGTGGAGATATGGTAGCTTGATCTTCCACCAGATATTTTGATTCACATCCAATTTATGTGTTCTTGTGTTCTGCTACATTGTGAATCCAAAATGGTGATTTCATATCTGATCTATGTCCTTCTTTTGGATCTGATCCAAAATATGTTTAATCACCATTGACAACACCATCCTCCTTATTTTTGTTAGAACCAAAAGATCTTTGGATCTCCTCTAGCAATAGCATATGCTTCATCTCTTTGCACACATCATCAACAATATGTGCAATTATTTTCATGTTTGTCTTCTAGTATCGATATATGAACAACTTTTATATCTTGAGAGAGCAGTACTCTCAAAAAGAGAGGTCCTTCAAAAGTCCATCACTAAGTCTGAAATACTCTGAAGGTAAATAAATGGTTCCTTTGGCCTCTCTACAAGGGAACCCATCATGAATAGATATCAACCTCATGAATTAATCATATGCTAAAACATAGAAGTCTTTATCATCCTTTTATGTGAAATGTGATGAAGTACTTCATGTTGGTTCTTCATCTATGAAATTGTAATTTCCTTCATACAGTTCATAATCACCATACAACTCATAGGAATCATCATCAAAGTAGGACATGGATGCAATTTTCTTGTAATCGAGATATTATTTTCCATGGTAGTAGAGGAAAGTGCTTTGACACCACTATAATGAACCAACTTCAGATTCAATATCTCATTAAATATTGCCCAAGAACTTTTAAAACAAGCTAATATGCAGGGGGGATTTCACGCTAGAATATTGAGAAGTAGAATTGAAGTGGATCAAAAAGACAAGGGAATGATCATGAATTATCAGGTTCCTATGCATAATGTGTTGGGTCCTTTTTCGGGATAGAACAACATCCATGATTAAATCTAATTCTAGGCTCCTGGGAGTCCCAACATATGCATTCTAGAACTTTCACCAATAAATCTCCAAAAACTAGGGTGAGTGTATTTGGATCATGGAAGATTCCATATCTATGTTAATATGTTATATCAATAAAGAACATGTTTGTAAAGATCTTAAATCAAATTTGGAGGCTAAGAAGTCTGCATTGGAAAAAAAAGTCATTACGAATGCTCACATGGGATAATTTATGGGATTCCCAAACACCTAAGGACGGCCACAAATTCTTGGTTTTATTAAATTGAGCACATAGATATATGGACCAACACACAACTCACAAGATAGATCATACAATTTTACTCAGAAATTGAAGAATGAAACAATGCAAAAATGGCTTGCAACTGTGAATGCTTTCATTACTCAAAAGTAATTATATAGTTAATTGCAATGAAGTACAATGGCTAAATAGTCTCATGCAATTCGAATTCATGTGAGGATTTAGACATAATTGACCAAATTGGACAAGGAAGGATTATAATCCTACCAGGTTTCATTTATGGAACAACATTATCATATTGTTATTAGAGTCTCAGAACAATAATGAATTAAATTGGTTCATTTAAGACCAACTAGCACACAAAACAGTAAGACTAGTCAAATGTGCATGGAAATCTAGACTAGGTAGAATTACATCCTTTAAAACTCCATAAAAATGTTTCAAAATATCATTAAAATTATAGATCCAATTTTTATCATATGAAATACATGATAATAGGGTCGAAATGAATCTCATAGGAATCTTATACATAGCGTCCTCTAGCATGTAAACAATATATTAGCTTAAAAGACTAGAAATCATGGAGATTGGAGTGTTAAGCTTATCATATCTTTGCAAAAATGATAGTACTTATATGGACATGATATAAAGATTGAAGAAATACATTAATACATCACATATATAAATTAAGGGTCAACAAGCCATTTATAGAGACTCCATTATGGCCATATCAAGCTTAGAATTTACAGAACGGAGAGAGGAGGCAAGAGATTCACTGAGATCTGAACACAAGATTATTAAAAACTAATGAAGGGTATTAAAAATGGATGGAATGATATTAAAAACATTGAATAAAACTCCATTAATGGCTGCACTAGAATTATGAATAAAGATGGAATATGTTTTCTAAGGGGCACATCACCCAATGTTGGTTCGGAGGCCCAAGGCTTACTCATACACAATTTCAAAAATACAAACTATGTGATAGTGTTGTGCTATCATTATTTTATAGGAAATTTGGGTTCTATTATGAATTCACTCTTCATGTGGCCCACTTTCCTCAATCCATGAGCCCTCATGAGTGAAATCAGGACTTTCTTGCTTTTACACTCACATGCCCTTTTTATTCATTTAGAAACTGCATATTCCAACCTTTAGACTACATTTCCTTTTCTCACTTTAGGAAAATTTTCCCTCCTACCTTTTGCACTGACTTGGATTTCTCCTTTTTGGAAACTTCACCCTCCTAACATCGAAACATTGCATGTTGTTCATGCTGACAACTTTTTCCGCACTTGCCTATTTTGTGCATGCTTTTATGGCTTGCTTCTTTTGTCATTCTTTCTATACTTTTCCATTTTTTATATTTCTTAATTTTTACATAGTTTCCAATTATTGTGAAAACCCATTGGGCCCACAAGGCCTCATTCATCCCCCCTTGGCCACCTAGCACATCCACTAGGTCCAAAAATTAATATTTTCATAATATAAATATTTAAGGCATGGAAATTTTATCCTAACTATAGGAGTTGCATACAAGGATATTTATTATCTGTCAAAATTAACCCCCTCTTTTTAATTAATCTAGTCCTCCTATAGGAACCATGAGGCCGTTATCATGGATAGGGGTTTCTCCATGGTGTTATCAATAAAAATTAGGACATTACAACACAACCTCTAGAACAACGTTGGATGACCTTGAAAACATAAGAAAATATGAATGTAATGAATGAGAAAAGAGTGTCATACAGTGTGGTGGAGTTGATGTTGAGTTTACAAAAGTACTTAAATGTACTACAAAAGAATTCCAGGACAATTTAAAGAGTATTTTTGAAGGAGATGGATAATTCAAGAAGTTGAAATTGCAAACCTTTTGGGCACAATTTGAAACTCTCAAGATGAAGGAGGAAGATATTTCCACATATTTTATCAGAGTGGAGCAACAATAGAATAAAAGTTAGTTTTATAAAAGATAATGAGAACCCTTCCTGCACATTTTAATTCAAAAGTGTCAGTCTTAGAAGACAAATATAACTTAGATAATCTGACTCGGGATTAAGTCTATGAAATTCTCACAACATCTAATATGAGAATAGAACCTAATAATTTATCCTGGAAGGAATATGCATTTAAATCCATAGGGAATCCAGAATCCAAAAAATGAATGTAAGAACATAGCTGACATTTCAGATGAAGAAGATAACTTTGTGAGAAATTTGAAAAGGGGACAAGGTAAGTACAAACGAAAGTTACCATTTAAGTGATTTAAATGTGGAAAGATTGGACATTTCACTTCAAAATGCACATATGAAGAAAACCAATATAGTTAAACCAAAGAAGAGTTATACTATCAAGAATGAAGAATCAAGCATCGACAAAACAAAGTTGTTAATAAAAGGAAATTTCAGAGGTAGAGGAAAATTATGTACACCGAGAAGGATGATTGTTGAAATGAAGAAGATAATATTGATATATCAAGGCACATACTATTAATGGTGTTGATTCAAGGTGAAAACTCAACAGGAGGAAAGTATTCAACTAAATGAGATCTAACTATCACTTCAAATACAACAAAGAAATGGACGTATAATGGTATACATCTACACTCTCCAAATTCTGAAGAAAAGAAAAAATAAAGCGACACAAAATACTCATTCAAGTTGGAGAATGCTATCGAAAATAACACTCCTCTAATGAAATCAAAATTCCATTGTCGAAGTCTGAATTCAAGAGAGAGTTTAGTCGTGCCGACAAAATTTCAAAATATGAAGATGAGGACAATATTCATGCCAAGTAGGAACGTGAATTGATTAGTGCACTAGAATATTTTTAGAAATTAAGAAAAAGAAATAAGGTGCTAAAGGAACAAATAGAAATGGAAAAATAAAAGGTCAACCAGATTAAGTATATGCATGAAATACTCGAGAAGCAACTAAACACCAAGATTAGGGGAATTTGAGTTCTAAAATGGGCCTCATAAGAGATATAATAAAATATTATGAGTTAGGCATTTTTGGGGGAAGGTATATTTACAACTCACCTCTTGCACCACAACCAATGTAACTATGGTTAAGATAAATTGAAAAGATGTCAAAAAATAAAGTTAATAAAAATATATTTGATGTGACTAAAAGTGGGAGTACTTTTGAATACATAAATTACTTTATGTACTTTAAAATAATGCTTTTATA
>LPNX010880901.1:28494-52373 GCA_001517045.1 Pseudotsuga menziesii | reverse complement strand
ATATATATATAAGGTTCCAACCAACACATTACATTTCACAGAAGATATGAACAACTTGCAAGAAATGAGAAGCCTAGGTATGTTAACTCATTTAGATAAAAAAATATCATCATTTCTATAAAATGTTGGACAGGTAATTTTGTTGGACATATAGTGAAATGTTGCGACACCATAAGATGTTACTTGTGTGATAAATATGGGAACAAGGACTTGCAGTGTTTCATAAAAGCAAAACAATGAAAAAAGAATGCCTAGCATAAATCTGTGAAAGTGCATCCACCATAGGAGCAAAGACTTATTATTTGCTAGAAGAAATTGTCGAAAAATGTGTTTTCGGAGAGTGTTAGTGATTGAGAAAAAATATGAGGATAATTGAACTTTAAAACTTTAATCCACAATGAAGGTGTATATAAATCTCATCAATAATCCATAGACATAAATAAAACCATATAATATAGGATATACCCTAGGAAAACCCTCACTTGATTTGGAGGATAAAAAACCCAACAAACAATCTTAGAGTATGATTAATAATTGGCAGAGAATTATTACAACACAACAGTAGATTTCCTTCTCTGAGAGCACCAGATAGTAGAGATAAAATGGAACACTATGATGATATTTACAAATAAATATCACTTTAATAACAAGTCAAATTAGTTCATACAAGGAAGTCGAATATTACATGTTGCAATAAGTAGTTAACACTAGTTTATCTTAAACCATGCGCCCCCACTAACTTGGTGCCAAGTTGGCACTCCATAATTATCTCGCACAAGGAAGATACGTGCCTTTCATTAATTAACTAAGTTTAACTATCTCTAACCGAGTTGTTAGCTTAATGAATTGAGCTGAGATGAATTGAGCTGCATGTAACTGAATGGAACTGATTTTAATTGAACAAAAATGAATCTAACTAAAAAGAACTGAATGTAACTACACAACATTGAATGTAACTGAACATAACTAAATTTAACTGAACACAGCTAATGGTAACTCCATAAGTATCATCTTCAACAACTACTTTCATAAATTTTGGATTTGATTCCTTAATTACCTGAAACTTGTTTATCATAATTAATACTCAACTGATGTCTTGTCAATTTGATTTTACTTGGTGGCATGCATGGGTATTTCAAAATCTCTCTCTATCTCTTTTCTCATATTAATTTTCTCTGCATGGTCCATATGTGTTTTCATTAATTCTATATCATATCATACTCATAATAATTGTTTTGAACCTATGGTCATTAGTATTATCCTAGGTCATCTAGTCACATGCTAAAGTAGATCACTCTAGGGGTATATAATATCTAGATCATATGTGAGCAACTGTTGACCATGACTAGCCATAAATCACATAGTATATCCTAGAGACTTAAAACAACATAAGTCATGTGAACTTAAGAATACATAAGTCCTGGACTTGATACAACACAAGTCTCAGACCTTAACATAAGGTCATGATCTTAACAATAAGATCCTAGTACACACATCTCTCCTTATTATGACAAATGTCATGTAAAATTAATACAGTCTAAGTTCTAGACATGATGCAACACAAGTATCAGACGTTAATACGATGCAATTTCTTGAACAAGATCTAAAACTAATTACAACATAGATTCTGGACTTGATTACAACACAAGTCTCAGACCTTAATACAACATAAGGTCATGGAGAATAACTCCCAAAGCTATACCCTCAACACTCCCTCTCAGCGACTGATACATTCTCTACCATACTAAGATTATCTTGTAAGTGTCTAAACTTTGTCACAGATAGAGGCTTGTAATAAATTTGCAATCATTTCATCAATACCTATGTACATGTACTCATTTTACATGACCATGAGAGTCAATGAAGTAAAAATTTATCTCAATGTCTTTTTATCATAACACACATATAGGGTTTTCGAGAAAGCTCAATTCTTGACAAATGATGACTGTAGGCTCAATTATTTCACCCTAGTAGGTAGCTTCCCAAGCTACACTACTCCTCAGTAAGTAGTACTATCCGCAAAAACAAAATTTTCTTCTGTAGTACACTCAGAAATACATCTGGCTCATGTAGTACTAGCCACAATACACTTAGCATTTCTAGTACTTTCCTCAAATTATATCGTTGATCTCATGCTAGAAAAATAGCTCGATAATAGAATCAAATAACAGGTCTTCCATGTATCAAATATAATAAATATCCTATTCTAATGTACCTCAAAGTTACTCAAATATATGCCTAGTAGAAAGCATAAAATAAAACAGGTATGCTCAAAGATCAACCAGTTACACACAGTACCATCATTTGGATATAATCTAGAATCAAGTTTCTCTAAACTAGAAACCATGGATTTTAAATCAATCACATACAACATTATACAACAAATATGTAATAGCATGCATAAAGAAAGATGTATATTTTATGTCACTCTTCAACACTTGTTGACTTATTTAGTCTTCTGCTATGTGGATAATTTCTCTGTGAGATTTCCCTTCTCTATGATGTTCTTCAAGTCATGATCACTTTTTCAGTGATCCTTCTCTTTATATTGAAGCACCCCAACTACCTCTCTAATAGTTTCAAATGTTCTATAATAGTATAGACCATAAATATTCTTGAGTATCAATCGTCTCTAAGACTTTCACCATATCTCTGCTCATGTGGATTCTTTCCACAAGATATCACAGCCCTTAACTGCCTAAGTGATGTACCATGACTAACTAATGGGTATTTTATTTACTTCTTCATATGAAGACACATCAATACTCCCTCTTCAACTGAAGGGTTTTTCCTCTACTATACCAAGCTTTCCCCGTATAGAGAATTTAGTAAGAACGATGGAAATACTTCTCAGTTGTCGATATGTATCATGTCTTGACTATAACTATCTAGAAACCTCAAAAAACTTTACTACTTTTCAACTTGCTCTATCTAGAGCAATGGATGTGATCTTCCTTGATCACTATACTAGTTAGATTTGAGATATCTTTGAAACTTTGTTTCTCTAACACAGACATATATTAGTCCAAATACACTTGTACCAAGTAGGTACCACACCACATGTTATGTACAGACTGTAAAGCACATGACTTATCCTAGTACCTATGACTAACCAGGTTCATCTCAACTAACCTTTTGAGATATTCCAAATACGATCTAAACTTCATATTTCTATTCATATATATGGTCATGGAATTTTAATCCATCATTTTGAAACTATTTAGGTTCTTTGCTGCACATTTTCCTTAGTTAAGGAAAGTCTTATATGGTGACTGCCACACATCTAATCATAAGAATCATAACAAAATTCTTGAATATTGTTATGAGTTTCCTTTTGAATTATGAGCATCATGCATATATCCTTTTTATAGGAGATACATCAACCGGTTACATTGGTTCTTCAAGATCTAGTGAGACTGGCAACTTGTAATGACCAATTTGAAAATTCCAAATGAAGGCAGAATTTGGGGCAGAATTGGATTGACTAGTCTTGACCCTAGGGGTTTTGAATTGCACAAGAGGGTCTAAAATTTAGTAGATAATGGTATGGTGAGTATTAGGACAACTAAATGTAATTTATGGTCACTTTATAATAGTTTATATACATTTGTAACTTGATTTGGGCTCATTCAAAAAAATGAAGAAATTGCTAGTACAATGTGATGAAATTCCCCCTAGGGTGTGGGTAGAAATGGATCTCCAACTCATATGCGACCATCCAAAATTATAAAACAGAGCATGGGTACTGATATTATACTTCATGGAATGTTTTTATATTTTTTTATAATTTCTGCAATAGATTTATAAAGATTCATATTTGAATTCATATTTTCAGTGATATTTACTTAAGGGAAATGACAATAATAGCTTAACTTTGACTCATAAAATGTAAATGAAATGATTCATAAAATATCATATGGAATGTATACTCTGAAAATAATATCAATATATCAATCAACAACTTATAGCATCATAGAAACTCCTCAACACAAATCAGATACACAACTCCTTCCGAATGGAAACTAATACATAGAAACTAGTTAAACCATAGCTTGGAAATGTGCACATTCTTTCATATGTATTTATGCCAATTTATTCTTACAAAGAGTGTTTGAGACATATTATAAAGACATAAATCATTCACCCATTCTTTGGAATTAACTGGACTCAACAAGGCACAAGCATCATTCACACCAGTGAGCCATCATATGGAAACATGGGAATAGTGAAGTAGTGAATGAGAGAATGGGGGAAGAGATGGATAATAAACTATAGAATACTCCTATATGAAATAAAAAAAACTCCACTAAACTCCAAATTATAGGTCAGGGTGGAATCTCCAACATTTAATTTGGATGAGAATCCAACTCCCTTGAAATTGGTTCACTAGCAGGGAGAGTGAGCACTCACCCTACAATGGACAAGCTAGTGCTTTCCAAAATTCCGAATAAAAATGATCAAATGATCAAAATACATTATCCTTCCTCATGAAATATTTTTATGACTCTCATAAGTTACTCCAAGGTCGAATTCCCTCCTATAGGCTTTTTCCAACTCATCCTTGATGTTTAGTAACCCCTAAGACACTTGTCCTTCTTGTCATCGCTCAATCTTCCTCCAAATTTGAATTGCTGCTACCAACCCAACAGTGCGCCCTCTTGGTGGGTATTTTTAGAACTGAAATTTCATATTGTCATAGGTCTTCAATCATTTCTACAATCAAGTATTATTTTGTCGTAGAATATTCCATCATTGTTGTCATAAAACATAGGGAATCTCTCTCCAAGTGGCGAATAGTTTCTTCCTAAAATATTCCTCTTCCATGGGGATTTATTCCTCTTAACCTATTTGAATCCTTGGCCTCATGAATTATAACTTGACACCTCTTCACCTTCAAAGAACGTTCCATTGCTCATAATTTTGAATTTGGGGTTAAGTCACAACAAGAATAAGGAAGAATCTAGCAACCCAAGGTATCCATGAACCTCCAAGTGTCTTCATGAATCAATGCCACTTTATTTTCTACATAGTTATTATTTGTATGACCCAATTTAATTTTTATATGGTAAACAAAGGCTCTCTTTGGTCTCATATCCCCCTTATTGCAATATTTAATACCTCCTCCCCAACCTAGGGAACTACTAGGTGGGTGAAACATTGTTAGCTAGTAGTCTTCATTGGGATGAAGACATGACATTCCTCACCACCCAATATTTCTTGTCCTCAAGCAATTCCAAGTTTGGAGGCTGATTTTTTTTTCGTCTTCCCAAGTGGCTTCCTCACTTAGCAAATCCTTCCATTGTACCAAGTATTCTTTTATTTTTCTGCTCCTTAATCTTATTTCTCTTGTTTTCAATATTTTGGCTTGAATGAGAACAAGTTGTCCTTCATCATAAAATGGAGTCAATGTATATTAAACTGATATATTCTGACCTATAAACTTCTTTAGGCATGAAACATTAAATACATTATGAATGTTACTTCCTATTTGAAGCTCCAATTCATAGGCCACTTCTCAAATTTTTTAAATGACTTTGTAGGGACCATAAAACCTTGGTCTGAGATTTTTTGGACCTTTACCCTTTATGGTGGTTTGTTTGTAGGGATGGAACCTAAAATACACCAAATAATCCACTTCCAAGTGCCTCTCCACTCTATGTTGGTATGCATATTGTTTTTCTTGATTTTGGGCAACGTGCAAGTTATCTTTCAAAACTTTCAAAATTTATTGACTTTCTTCAATCCAATATTTATCCTTTGGAGCTTAACTACCACCAAAAATGTGTTCAATAAAATTGCATGCATCACAATTTATTTTAAAGGACACATGCCAATGGTCATATGAAAAGTAGTATTATAGCAAGAATCACCCAAATTCAACCATTTGATCCATGCCTTTTTATTCCCACTAACACAGTTCCTCAAGTATCCTTCCAACCATTAATTCACCCTCTGTTCTTATCCATGAATTTGTAGATTATAGATTGTGCTAGGTGTCAAATTTTTCCCCACCATTTTGAAGAGTTCTTGCCAAAATGCAGTAAAAAATTTGCTATATTTATCACTAACATGCTCTTTGGGAACCCATGCAATATAAAAACTGTTGATTTTTCTTTATAATTGGTTAGATGATATCTTAAAAAAATTAGCCACTAGAGTATGACTGAAAGAAAAACATGCACAAAAACATAAGAACACAAGAACACATAGATTTTCCTCAGGGAAACCACAAGGGAGAAAACCCTGCAAAAATTCCCTAGTATAGAACTCAACCAGTGTAGTGTAAAACTCATAAAACAAATGCTCCCTTCATTCTGGCACACTACTACTTCTCTCTCTTGCTAAGACCAACTTGAGTGAGTGATTACAAATGAAAGGAGGATCCTCCTATTTATATTCTTCTGTTGACTTGAGCTCTAGCTTGGTGGAGCTGACTACACTAGCTGTCAGGGCCAACTTGTCCAATTAGACATTGAAAATAACATTTATTATAATGACACTTGGGTGCTAATGACCCCACTTACATTCATAGGTTTACATTGCTTCTTTCAATGACACTAACAAGACCAAACTCGTCTCCCGAAAGAGGAATACAACATTAATAGGAATATCTTCCGAATTTACAATAAATTAACACTCCCTCTTAACTAGGAAGGTATTCAACATCTTCTATTACAACTGTACAACTGTCTGGTGAAAATCTATATGTCATAGGAAGTTTTGGAAAATTGTCTAGCATCTTCATCATCGATCTCAGCAAAGACATTTTCTGTAATCGTCATCTTCTAGTCTTCATCTTTCATACATTATCGAACATATTCTATTTGTCCTTTACTTAACCATCTTCTGGATATTCTTCTTGTAGTCTTTGTATTTCTTATATTCCTCAACATATTCTTTTTTTCTTCTAATTAACCATCTTCTGGATCTTCTTCTTATGGTCTTTGTCTTTTGTACACTTTCAAATATCTTCTATTTGTCTTCTACTTGAATCAACTTCTAGAACTTCTTCAATATGTGAATACTAAATCATCGTCTGTCTGTATCGTCATTATGAGAACTGGATATTAGTATGATAATACTGAGACATCATCTTTATATTCAATATCTGCAATATCTTTGTAAGGATATTGATAACATCAGCAATTTTCATCATCTTGCTAGTGTTAAGAAAGTCAACAACAACTAATGCTAGAGCATCATATGCATAATCAACATAGAGATGTCGAACCATCAATATCATCATCAGTATAGGAATATTGAAGTAACATGTAAATACAATTATCACTGTATCATTACTGATACAGACTCAATCAATAATTGATCAAGAAGCAAACAGACATCACAAAAACAACATAATAATAATCATATCAAATAATCATCATAGCATGGAATCAATCATCAATAACAAGCAGTATAGCAATACTGCATCAATAATCATTCCTCTCCATAATCAACAATAATCAGCTTCTAAGAGTATAGTAGTACTGTAGCAATCATCAAGAAAATAATTAGTGTAACAACCATCAAACATCTCATTAGTCATCAATAATCAGTATAGCAACCATCAATATTTTCAACAATGATCAACAATCAACAATATAGCAATGTTGTAACAACCATCAAGCATCTCATCAGTCATCAAAAATAAACAATATAGCAATAGTGAGGATACATCTTGCACTTCATCTTCTTCGGAGAAGCATCATGGTGAGTTATCTAGTAGATCCATCTAGGAATTTTGTCTAACTTACTAACTCTTTCGATCCAAACAAGCCTAGTTAGACAGATGGATATTTCTAGGGACCAAAAAATCCTTGTCTAGCTTACTAACCCTTTCAGGAAAAACAAGCCTAGCTAGACATACTAATCCCCCTAGGATCGGCAGGACTTTATTCTGGCTTACTAACCCTTTCAGGAAAAACAATCCTAACCATACATACTAATCCCCCTAGGATCAACATATCTTTAATTTGGCTTACTAACCCATTCGGGACAAACAATCCTAGCCAGACGTACCCTCCCCTAGAATGACCTACTCACCACTGCATCCAACATCTGCTGTCACTCCCTATTTCAAGAGAGGTCCTTTTGGACTACATCGAGATTGTATCCAAAGTATTCAAACTCATTAGAGGAAATTTCAACTCAAAATGGGCCTTTTAAATTTTATTCAAATTCCATGTCATCATGTTTTAGCCAATGAAATTTCTTTAAATTTGAAATACCGTATAGGTCTTAAACACTTTTTTAATATAAATTTGGGGATAGGTATCATAAAAAAAAACTACTTTTTTTGTTTGTATTTTTGATATGTCTCCCTTTTTTTTTACTCAAATTTCAATCGGGAGAGCTCGTTGGATGCGGAATTAAATTCCACATCCAACGAGTACCCACTCGGCATAATTTTGATGGAACCCGCTACCCCAAAAACAAGAAATACCTGAAAAAATGGAATGATGACATCATCATTCAATTTTTTCAGGTATTTCTTGTTTTTGCGGTAGCGGGGTCCGTCAAAAGTATGCCGAGTGGGTACTCGTTGGATGCGGAATTTAATTATGCATCCAACGAGCTCTCCCGATTGAAATTTAAGTAAAAACACAGGGAGATATGTCAAAAATACAAACAAAAAAGTAGTTTTTTCCTTTTCTTCATCCAAAATTAATAAATATTATTTTATTATTTTAACTATTATTTTACTAGTTCATTTTAGGAGGCCCATTTTGAGTTGAAATTTCCTCTAATGTTACACGATCCAGAGGCTTATTTAATACATCTGCTACTTGTTCCTCAGTGGAAACGCACTTGAGCTTTACATCTCCCTTCTACACCATATCCCGAATGAAATGATATTTGATCTCTATGTGTTTCAACTTATCATGAATTATGAAATTCTCTGTCATCTTGATACAACTCTGATCATCACAAAGGATATCAATGACATCTATCTCTGCATCGAATAATCTTGATAAAATATTTCTAATCCATACTGCTTCGCTACAAGATGAACATGCTGCAATGTATTCTACCTCTCCTATACTTAGTGCAATATTGGTGTGCTTTCTAAAAACCAATATATCATGCTAGAGTGAAAGATGAAACAACATCTAGCTGTATTTTTCCTATCTTTGGCATTTTCACCCAAATTTGATTCTGCATATCCATGCAACTTGATCTCTACATTGGATGCATATCAAAGCCCATAATATAAAGTTCCCTTTAGATACCTCATCACATGTTTTGCACCAATTAGGTGAATGCGTTTAGGATTCACCATGTACTGAAACAAGGTGTTTATTGTAAACCATATATCTTGTCTAGTATTGGTGAGGTACATCAACAAACCAATGATCTATCTATATATCGTGACATCAACAGATTCTTAGGTGTCATCTTTCAATAGCTTCATACTGGTAGTGATCGGAGTAGTCATAGCTTTACAATATAGCATTTCAAATATTTTTAAGATTTCAATAGTATACTTTCCTTTATTTAAAAAAATGTCATCTGGAGGTTGCCATACTTCAAGACCTAGAAAGTAGTGCATCATTCCAAGGTCTTTCATTTTGAATTCTATAGCAAGCCTCTTCTTACATTCAATAATTGACTTAACTTCTCCTGTCAAAAACAGATCATCTACATATAGTAACAAAATTAAAATTCCATCTTCATCAACCTTGTAGTAGAGGTTGGAATTTGCTTTAGTCTTATTAAATCCTGAGCTCATTAGGAATTCATTGATCCTTCCATACCATGCTCTGGGTGCTTTCGTTAATCCATACAATTCTTTCTTTAGTAGGCATACATGAGGCTTCTGATCATTGATCTCGAATCCTTGTGGTTGTTCAATATAAATTTCTTCTTCAATCACACCGTTTAGAAATTCCATCTTTACATCCATTTTATGTAGCTTCCATTTCATGTTGGAGGCCAAGGAAATAATAGTTCTTATAGAGGTGTATCTAGCTACTGGAGAAGAAATTTATTCATAATCGATTTCCTCTTTCTGAGATAATCCTAGGGCTACAAATCTACCCTTATATTTTTCTATACTTCCATCTGCCAAGTGTTTGGTTTTCAATATTCATTTAGAGGATACCACTGACTTGTCCTTTGTTCTAGGTACTATTTCCCACACATCATTTTTCATATTGGATTGGTATTCCTCGACCATTGCATCAGCCTACTCCTTTTGTTTTAATGCTTCTTCAAAACAAGTTGGTTCTTTATTGACTAGATCACACATCAAGGCCATGTAACTGGGGTATTAATTTTGCTTCTTTCTCTCTAGGATGAACCAAGTATTTTTGCTTCTTCAATTGCTTCATGAGCCCAGGGACGTTTTCTCTTTCGGGAAATCAGTTCACTTGGTAAAAATTTAGGTAGATGGTGCTCTATCATATCATGTTCTTCAGGTATTGGGTCTTCTTTTTCAACTCTGAATTGTCACATCCCCAGTTTTGACCCTGTTGTAGTAGATGTATATATTGTAATGATCATGGTGTGGAGCTAAAGGCCAAGGCCCCACCATTGATCGGTTATGCTATGCTTTGGATTTAAATTTGCCGCTGATGGTATATCGGGGCATGCGGCATACATTATGTTGGTCATCATGTAAATACACATCTATAATTAATTAAATGAACCCAACCAGCTACGATCACGGAAACTAAAATGAGAAAAGGGCATGATTTTCACAAGGATACAGGTGGGTTGGGAAATTGTCAAACCTTGGTCATGAGGGAAGAAACCATGTGTCTTATTTCCTTGTTTTAATCCAACCACCTCCATTAAGAATTTTTGCTGGTAGCTGGGGGAAGTTATGGCAGTTAATTTTTTTTTGGGAGTGGGGTGGCAGGACTGTCAGTCCTCACCCTCACGCACACTCCACCATAGCGTTTGACTTCCTAATGGCAAGAGAAACCTTCATGCACTCTCCCCCACTGCTGCGCATCTTCACGATTGTCTGTTCACCTCCTCTACGCACAGGATTACCTGGTTTTCACTCCCGCAGACACATTCTCCTCTCCATGCCTGTGCTGAACACTCATGCACGTCCAATTTGCGTCCTCTCCGTTGCCTGTTCATCCATGCGCGAGCTGTGAGTTGTTCATCCTCATGCAAGGACCGTGTCTACTGTTCTCACGCACCGTGATTTTTCCTGGTTATTGGTTCACACAATGAGCTAGAAGCTGTGTGTTTTCTTCCATAATTTGCAGTGTTGTTGTGGTCTTCCCCATGCCGTGAACTTGGTTTCCTTTCCATCCGCAGACTGTGTAAGTTCCCTGGTTTCTTCATTGTCTGATTGGGTCATTGATTTTTCCCCACGTTGTTGGCTGTGGTAGCTGTGGTCTTACTTACATTTGGGGGACTGCTACAAATTCGCTTGAGAGTCATTTTGGCCATGATATGGCCAAGAATGACTCAGGAATTGTCTCCCCTGTCTTAAGCTGTATTAGCTGATTGATTGATTGCCTGAGTGCAATGGTTGGTCTTTGGACTGTGTAGGGAGTAGGGATGGGGGCTTAGTATTGCTTGATAAACCTAGTAGCTGGAAACCACACAGATAGAGATAGAGGTCTGGCCTTCTTCTCCATCACCCCTGAATAGCACTGGAAGGGAATGTAGGGCCTAAGGGACTGTGTAGCAGAGAAGGGACTGATTCCTTGTGTTGGGTGTGGGTGGGTGTCTTAGAGGTCAGGCTAGTTCTGGTGTAGATGTTCTTGGCTCTATAATGAGCTCACCATCTTAGCATTAAGCTTTTCACAACTCCTGGATGGCCTGATAAACCCAACTATGTTGGCTTGGCTGTGTTTTGTACATCCTTGGCTATGTGTAAGCCTACTAGTTCCCTTATTCCTTGGAGAATCATGCCCATCTCGGGGGTGGTGGTGTTTCTTAGAGATTAAGGATCACGCTCGCCTATGGTTGGGTGGAACATTGCAGTGACGTAGCTAGTCATGGAAGGATTTCTTCATAAGATAAGTGATCTTGTTCATTTTCACTTCTGCAACTATATTTTGGTTAATGATAATGATGAACATGTTGAATGAAGGCTTGAATGAATAGATGATGTTTCTGCTATGGAAGATACATGATTGTAGCTGTGTCTGATGTATAATTGCATCTGTGCATGTAAAAGTTCATGTGTGCATGTCTTACTTCATTGCATTCTGTTACAGCATGTTATTTTATTAAATCAGCTGTGTATGTTGACTAGAGGCATCTATGTATGTTCCACTGCAATGCATCTTGTTATCAGCATTCTGTTTTCATCATTTCAGCAATTTTATGCATGTACATGTTTATGGGGCTCTTAGCCTGGGTGATTGAAGCTTGGGTCGTGTCCTCTTCACCGGTCGGAGGCATGGCGATGTGACATGACTTCTTTAGTACTTTCAATAGTTTTGGAATTTTCATGCTCCTCTTCATCTTCCTTGTCTTTTCGTGTTTTTCTAAAGGCTGAATCTTCATCAAATGTAACATATATTCTAATTTCAAGTTGATTGTACCCAGGGATATATATTGGATAGGAATTTTACTATTCACTATACCCTATGAACAATCCTTTATTTCCTAAAGGATCTAATTTTGATCTTTTCTCCTTGGGAATATTAATGTGTACAGGACAACCCAAAATATTTAGATGACTTACCTCTAGTCTTTCACCGAGAAACATTTCTCCTGGAATTTTATTCCCAAGAGCACTGTGAAAGATTCAATTCTGAACATATACTGCTATTCTTGTTGCTTCTACCCATAGGTACATTGGGAGATCTTGATCATGTATCAGAGTTTTCATAGCTTCCATGATGGCTCTGTTCTTTCTCTCCACCACACCATTTTGTTTTGGATTGTAGGAAATGGTGAGCTCCCTCTTAATCCTGAACTCTTTATAGAAATCATTGAACTCATTTGAAGTAAACTCTCCTCCATTATCTGATCTTATATTCTTGATTTTATTTTTAGAAAGGTTTTCTACTAGGGCTTTAAACACTTTGAATCTTTAAAACACTTCATCCTTATTTTCCAAGAAGTATATCCAAGTATTTCTGGAGTTATCATCAATGAAGGAGGCATAGCAAGAGTACCCACTTAATGAAGTGGTTTGTATTCTCCCACAAATATATGAGTGAATGATATCTAATATCCCTTCTTCCTTACTATTACTCTTTAGAAAGGGATTCTTAGTATTCTTCCCTTGTGCACATCCCTTTCACACTCCTTAATGTTTTATCTGAATTTCTGGTAAACCAATTAGAACCCTACTTACAATTGGAAGAGCTATGTAGTGAACATGAGCAAGCCTTTTGTGCCATAGTTAACTTCGATTGATGGTACTGGTTGTTAATGAAGAATCTGTATGTCCATTTAGTTTGTAGAGACCTCCTTCTTCAACTCCAATCTCTACTGCATCATCAATAGTTTTTCCTTTTGTCCACATGAGGAGTTGTCCATCTATAAAGGAAACTCTGAAGCCTTTTTTGTCTAAAGATGAAATGGAAAGAAGATTCTTCTTTAGTCTTAGGACATATAGGACATCCTTCATTTTCATAGGATTTCTAGAATCCAATTTATAATATGCCTCTCCTAACACTTTAATGGGATGTTTTGAATCATCTCCAAGCATTAATTTGTGTGAAACTCCTTTTGTTCAAGGCATGAGAGTGATTCCTTGAAACCGGTCATGTGCTTGGAGGCACCACTATCAATCATCCATGTATCATTTCCTAGTGAGACTGATCTAGTTAGGGCAGAGATCAAAACATACTCTTCACTAGAATCTTCATCCTTCTTTACTTCCTCTTCTTCTTCTCGATCACTATCTTCAACAGCATGAGCTTGAAACCTTCTCATCTTCTTGAGTTGTTCTGCTTTCATGGGACAGTTACTTGCAATTTGTCCTAACTTGTGACAGTTGAAGCACTCACAGCTTGAGAAATCTATCTTGGGTATTTTAAACCTTTGAGTCTTAGGAGGATGGTCATGACTCTTTATTTTTCTTTTGGTATTGGGAAATTAAGGATGTATCCTCATTGTCATTTAGTTTTTGTTCTTTGGATACAATCCTCTCTTACTCTTGGACACACTCTTCCCATAACTTCCAGAATTTGGTTAGTTTCCTCCTAGAACAAATTCCTCAGATGAAAGCATCCCAATCTCTTGGAAGACCATTCAAAGTTGTCATTACAACTTCTACTTCTTCAACCATGTCACCAATGGCTTCTAATGGATCCTTGATTTGAGATACTCTTGTAAAGTAAGATTGCATAGTCTTTAAATTCTAAGCTCTTACACTTTTGAGTTGATTTCTCAGTGTCATGTTCTTATTAATGTTTCTTTCTTGAAAGAGACCTGATAGGGCATCAAACATTTCTTTTGGATTCTACATGGAAGATACTTGAAGAATCAATCTATCTTTTATTGAATTAGCTATGGTTCTTTTAGATATGATCATATCCTTCTTGTGCTTGGTTTTAGCTTCAACTTCTTCTGGTTCTTTCACTTCCTATTTCACAAATTTGTATAGATCATTCTCTTGGAGGATGAGCATGATTCTATACTTCCATTCTCTGAATTTTTCATCCCCTTCAAGATTTTCATCTAGCTTGGTATTCTTTGTCATCTTTAGGAAGATGAGAAACTCAAATGGAAATAGATAGAAGGATACTTACTTGCAGAAAGTAGCTTATGACTCACTTTCTTCTTGAGGTCCTTGGGTTTGGAGGAGAAACCCTAATTTTGTAGCTAGGATCACACATGGAGCTGAGTGGTGGAGAAGACACGCACTCTTGAGTTGAGGTAGACCGTATCTTCCTTTTTATGAGATTGATTATGAGACCATGGGAAAAATAAAACCCTAGTTTTTCCTGGTAGTAGTAACAGGTCAAAAATTGAAAATTCTTGGAATTTAGTTCTATCACAATAGAAATATGCACCCTTCAGAGGCAAGTTGGAGGAGGCTTATTTTCTGTTTGATATGTCGAGGGATTTGTTAAGAACAACAAATTGTAGTTGTGTAGTGTCTCCTTTCAGGGTGGATCTAATACCATGTTTATTTTTCTTTATAATTGTTTATATGATATATTAAAACAATTTTCCACTAGAATATCACTGAAAGAACAACATGCACAAAAACATAAGAACACAAGAACACAAGAACACAAATATTTTCCTCGAGGAAATCACAAGGGAGAAAACCTCGTAAAACTTCCTCAGTATAGAACTCAACTAGTGCAGTGTAAAGCTCAGACAACGACTTCTCCCTTGTTTCTAGTGCACTACTACTTCTCTCTCTCTCTCACTAAGAAAAACTTGAGTGAGTGAGTACAAATGAAAGGAGGCGCCTCCTATTTATATTCTTCTATTGGCTTGACCTTTAACTTGGTGGGGTCGGCTTCACTCAATTTCAGGGCCGACTTGTCCAATTAGAAATTACAAATAAAATTTATTATAATGACACTTGGGAATTAATGACCTGACTTACATTTGGAGGTTTACATTTATTCTTTCAATGACACTGACAATACCAAACTCATCTATAGAAGGAGGAATACAACCTTACTAGGAATATCTTCTGAAGTTACAATAAATTAACAAAAACCTCTTTAAATAATAGTTCATCCACTTGTGAAATAGTGAAAGTGGTAGTAACAACAAATAAATGATAACGTTTAGTGATTCTATCCACCACTACAAATATGCAATCCTTACCAAGTACCTTGGGAAAACCAGTGATGAAATCCATGGAAATGCTCTCCCATTTTTCATTGTGGAATAATCAAGGGATGTAAGAGGAAAGCTGGATGATTGTGCTACACTTTTTTTTGCTGACATGTGGGGAATTCATTAACATATTTCAAAATATCATCCTTCAACCCTTTCCATGATAATATTTTCCTCAACATTCTATATGTTTTGAAGAAACCAGGGTGACCTTCTAAAGGAAATCATGAGCTCTCTCTAAAAATTTATCCTTCAAACTCGAACCAGGGACCAAATAGAATCTATATTTGTAGTATATTATTAATTCCAACACCTTATACCTATCAACATGATTATTCCGATCAAAAATTTCACAAGAAAACGTATCCTTGGCATATTCTACTTCTAATATGGCTTTCAAATTTTTTGCTATATCCATTAGAGAAATGGAAGGTATTCTAGATAAGGCATCAGTTACCACGTTATTGTTTCCCTTTGCATATTCAATATCAAAGTCAAATGATCTAATATTAATCACCCACTTTTCATTCCTTTCATTTAGATCCTTTTGAGTGAGGAAGTACTGTAAGCTGTTATGGTCATTTTTACCACAAACGTGTTTCCCACCAAGTATTTCCTAAACATGATCAAAGAATGCATGATGGATAACATTGATTTATCATAAATAGATTAAAGATTCTCATGTGGTTGTAGCTTCCTAATCTTGAAATTTATTGGGTGTTGTCCTTGTTTTAGGACTGCTCCAATGCCTTCTCTTGATGCATCACATTCCAAGACAAATGGTTTAGAGAATTCAGGCATGGCTAGGTTATGACAATTAATTATTACCTCTTTCATTATTTGGAAATATTTTTCAACCTCTTCATGCCATTGGAAATAATGTTTCTTTGTCAATTCATTGGTAGGTGAAGTAAGTTGGGAGAACCCCTTCACAAATTTCCTATAGTAAGTACAAATTCAAATGAATCCTCTCAATTCAGTGATATTTTTGTGATGATACCATTCTATAATGGATTTTATTTTTTCCATATCCACTTTCAAACCATATTGACCAAGGATGTGTCCAATATACAAGAGTTGTGTCAAACCAAACTCACATTTTGACATCTTAGGAAACAAAGATTGATCATGCAGAATTATTAATACTAATTCTAGGTGATGAAAATGTTCCTTCCATGTTCTAATGTAAATAACAATGTCATGAAAGAAAACCAATACAAACTTACGAAGTTTCTTGTGGAAGATATTGTTCATGCATGATTGTAATTTGGGATGAGAATTCACCAAGCCAAAGTGATTTGAATTTATGCGTGAACGAAATGAAAGAACAAATACATAATATTAATTGTATACATTTTGCAAAGATAATAGAGATACAGTAAACACATTCTATTAAATGGCAGAAATACTAGAGACTATAATACAATTGCTAGAATGGTGTTCGTTATCTCCAAGAAGAGATGTGGTTGCTACACTCATCCGTGCCAAGATGAATTTAGAATGAGGCCAAAGGGGCCTATTTATAGTAAGAATGAGGGAAAGAACCCCAAAAATACAAAACATAACCCTAGAAGATGAACCATCATAACGTTTGCGGCCCCAAGGTGGTAAGTTGAACATTCAACTTCCTAGGGTCATAACGTTTGCATACGATCTCCAATTTGGGAGCTCGATAGCCGATTGGAAAGGTATATGAAATATTTACAAATTTTTACTATGGTTAAGCACGTGCAGAGACAATAATCTACCCACCTAAATGTCAAAAACGTCGTTTAGGGCCTCAAAACGGCCCCAAAAGTTTGGGACCTGAAAAACTGTAGAAAAATAACTAGGAAACTGCCACAATGGACAATGGTTTTGAGCTAGTGGAATAGGTGGGTGGACAATGATCTCCGTCTGGATCAATCCTCCATCCTTAGGAATAAATGGTCTCTATTTCGGAAAATCCCATATCATATCTCGAACTGTGTGTTGAGATGATCTCTTGGTGCAACATTTGTTGAAGTGAAGAGGTTACCTTTCTTTTACATCTCAAGAGGGCTGTAATTGCTGTATGGATGATTTTTTTTTGGAGGAGCACCTTAAATGCATGGAATTTCATCGTAGAGGTACTCGGATAGATGGGGAAATAATGACTTTGTTTTCTTATTGTGTCTTATGAGTAGAGACACCTTATGCAAAGGGTGTGGAGGTATCTATGATCTTATGTTCTCCTTCAGATGCAATTGTGAAGACGAATAATTTCCTAGTGTGGGAGCTTATCTTCCTACCCTCTGTGATTGTGGTAGGTGCAACTGTCTCTAGGATCTGATAGAGTTTTACTCCTAAAGTGACAATGATTTTGCGATGTTGTGACTCATGTATAGCATGACACATCCACATATATGGTTGTCCTAAAACAACATCATAGACTTCAAGTGAGGCTACATCACATAGTACCTTATCTTTGAAAGGATTGATGCCATATGGTAGGAGGCATTGTTGAGTAATGTGGATACCTCATCCTTGGCTTATTCAACCAATGTTGTAGGGTTGCAGGTGTGGTGTTGTCAGAAGCTCCAATCTCTTGACGACTTCTGCTAAGATTAGGTTCTTTGGTTGTTGTTTTCAACAACAAAATGTAGAGGAATTACCTTCACCCACATTAGTGAGTGGAAGAGGCACTCCTCTACCTCTAACTCTTTAGGCTCCTTTGGTTGATTATGTGTAGTAGCAACAGTGGTAATGGGGTCTGCATCAATGATCTGCTTCCCATGGTCTTCAGTTTTTGTGCCCCTAGGTCATGGTTTCTTAGACCAAAGGTTATTTCCACAAGTGAGGGAAATTCTAACAAAAAAATGGAAATACTAAACAATTATAAAATTGTGGTCTTTTTTAATGAAAATGACACTAAAATTAAGTTTTTTTTTGTTTAAAATTGTGGTCCTTGTTTAAAATATTTTATATTTATAAAAATAAAATCCAAACGGCTACTTAATAAGTGTTTTAATTGATTCAGATATGTCATGTTTGTCTATAAATAAAGATTATACTAGCAGTTATCTTTGATTTTGGGGATGTGATCGTCTTGTGGATTAGATTGGGTTATCTTACTCAACATAGTCTTGATGAATAGTCTTTCTCGACATAGTCTCGATGAATTGTCCTCTTATCTTGTTTCATTTATTGGTTTCTTCTACTAAGAGAAGATATCATTCAAAGTTCGAAGCTATCATTGAATTCGGTTCTCTGATGGAAACCTGACCTCCTTGTGCTATGTTCATCCAACAAATCGAAGCATCACCAAAAGCAGAGATTAATCAAATAATTACCAGAAAAACAAATTTCATTAACCTGAATACTTCATCAAAAGTAGTGCATCCATCTAGAGAAACCTTATGAAGGGTAAAACAAGTACATAGTGATTTATCCCATTAGTTCTGATTTGAAAATGAAATTGAGGAGATCTATTTATATGATTTCACACTCACTTTTACAAATAAAATCCAGGTTGACATTCCCTAAAACAAGTAAAATTGTAATTATTATTTGTCAACTTAAAATTAAAAGAAAATATTAAAACAATATAGACTAAGGTAGGCTGCCTGGGGTACTTTCATCCCTAGATACCAGAAACACGCTCAAACAAGCAAATCACTCTGAAGAAAAGGTCGTAGCAGGATGGAGGGAGGGTGCTATGCCCCATCAACCCCTAGAATATGGTAAAATCCCTCAATTCCCTCCTCAAAGCACAAAAATGACCTGGCATGCATGTTTCCTTCCTCTGAGGAAAGAAGGTCATGCAGAGAAAGGAACCACTGATTGAAGGTCCTAGAGGGTGTATGAAGTGGCCGCAATTGAAGACTTGTGCATTGTGGCTTAAGCAAAGGACACCCAAGCAAGAAAGAAGGGAATGTAGCAATGATACCTAATATTCAACATTTAGGGGCCGCAAACACAAACTATGAGGTTAAAAACCTCTTTAAAAGGGAAATCAACAATGCCATTAAGCCATGGTACCCTTAAAGGTTGACCAAAGGGTCCAACCATAACCTCCGTCGCTCAATAACACCCCTCATGGTCAAAATTTTTTTCCCTCTCTTCTTGTGGTACACCTAAAGGTGAGCTAGGTATAAGTGCATCATAACAATTACCATCATAATAATAGGTACCAAGACATAACAAAACACGGGGGTTACATTGTTACGAACTTAAGTCACAGAAGATACCCGAAAAACAATTAGTTGAGGGTTGGTGTGTCGAAATCCTGGTGCTATCCTAAGGTGATTTTTATTGCTTGGATGCTCCTTGGGTTATGGTTTTTTATATCAAAGGACATGGATCCTATGCCCCCAGGTCATAGTTTCCTAGACCAAAGACTACCCCTACAAGTGAGGGGAAATCTAGCAAAAAAAAATGAAAATAGTAACCAATTATAAAATTATGGTCTTTTTTTTAATGAAAATGAAATTAAAATTAATTTTGTTTTGGTTAAAATTGTGGTCCTCATTTAAAATAGTTTATATTTATACAAATAAAAGCCCACATAATAAGTATTTTAATGGATTCAGATATGTCTAATTTGTTTATAAATAAAGATTAGACGCGTAGTTTTCTTTGATTTCGGGGACATGATATTCTTGTGGATTAGATTGGATTATCTTGCTCGGCATGGTTTGAGTGAATCGTCATCTTATATTGTTGCATGTATTGGATTCTTATACTAAGAGAAGGTAGAATTTAAAATCCCTTGAAGTTATCATTCATTTTTTTCTCTGATAGAAACAGTTGCAAGGGATTGAAAAGCATAGTGACAGAGAAATCCATCATATTACATCCATTTTCAGATTATCACCCACATTCCTAGAATGCCTTGGTGAAAACCCAATGTATGAGATTTAAATATTTATCCAAAGAAAGGATAAAAGAGGTTCTAAAATAGAGTTTCAACAAAGAAAAGTTGGGATCCAAGTATAAAATGAGATGATACGTGTGAGTAGTGAAGATACCCTATGATAAGTATTAAGAGAACAAGGTGCTTTCACCTGCATTCTCATATTTTTCCAAGTAACCATAATTGCACAAGAAGCCTTGACTTAAGTGTTTTCTTTTGAACAAGATATTTGACAAGAATATTTATAGAAACAATAGGAGAGGAACACATCCCCTCTTGCCAATGAAGGAAATCAACTGCATTCAAGTCACTTCTAGGACCATAAGAAATGAAGCATTTCATGATTTCCCCATAAGATAAATAATTTGATGAATTATATGATGAAATGCTCCTTGATGACGACGGAGAATATCAGATACCCTTAGGTTTTAAGAATACTCACAATGGGAATAATTGACAAATTCTTTCATGATCATCCCAACATTTACAAAATAACTAGCAAAAATCATTTAGCGATCTTTAACATTGACAAGATTCATCACCATATTAACCTACATAAGGTTGTTTGCTTGGAATTTGAATGAAGGTAGAGTAGCCTCAGAAGAACCCAAGAAAAGACATCTTGATTTCTTGCTCCAATGGCCCGAAATTATGAGATATGAAAAGAAAATCCAAAAATACTTGAGTGCTAATGCATGAGATCGATTTGATCAGTACTATGGCTAACCTGTAGATCATCATGATAGGTTCAGAGAAAATCATGATTTGAAATTGGAAGATGCCATTTAAGGAATCTCAGGGTGGCTCCAAGGCTCATCAATCCTGTTGAAAAGCGGTGTCAATTATTCTTTTGGATAGAGAGTTGTAGGATCTGAGGAAGTTTGTTGTTATCCAAAGTCAAGCAAGAGCCGAAATAATGGATGCTAGCAAAGGAAAAGGGAAACGGGTCTTAAGTGGGGACGAGGATAGGGACCGGTTAACCCAATCTTAGAAGAAGGCCATATGGGAGTCTCGTATGTTTGAATTAGATTTATTGATAGAGTTTCAATAGAAAATCAACCACACAAAAAAGGAACTCTAAGAAGAGCTCGACAAGGATACTCTCCATGAAGAATGTTGGAAGTCGGGCGAGTGGATCTTGGATCCTGGTCACAGCGCAGGTCGTATTTTCTTAAATGAAAGAACGATGGCCCTCTTTTGGGTTATGAAAAACATCATCGGGAGCCCGACTTGGGAGAAGGAGGGGACTGCAGATTTAGGGGAGTCCATGGAGCAATGGCGGGTGGGTGTCGATGTAGATGTAAAGTACTTGAACTAGAAGATGGACCACTTCCTACAATTCTTTCGGATTCTGGTTCCCTCGGTTATCCCTCATTCTACAAACCCAACAGAGGATAGTGGTAAGAGGCTTGGTGGTTTTCCTGATATCCCGTACATTCTGCTGTAATGATCTAGTTGTTAGCTTACTCTTATTATCTTTTGGTTGTTTTTCCTTCTTGTCTCATGAGAAGTAGGGTTTTTGTGTCTAGTTGTTATATACTTGATAGTTTGGTTGTCTGGCCCTCGGATAAGATGGAAGTTTTATTGGTCAGTATTTTTGTTAAGAGAATCATTTGTAATAGGGTGCACTATCAAAAAGGGTTGGTTAAATTAGTTTGTCTCTGGACTATGCACCATGTTGGATGTGTCATTACAAAAGCAATGTTGTAATGCCGGTTGTAACTCTCTTTGTTTGGTGTTAATAAAATATTTCTTATCTACAAAAAAACAATTAAACAATACAAAGTATTTATTCACAAAAACAATTAAATAATACCATGTAGATAATTAAATAATACCATGTAGATATTATAACCACTAGATCCTCCATAGTTTCACTACTCTTACTACACATTCTAAAACAATAGTGTGGATGGTGGGTATCAAAGAGACACTTTTATGCCCAATAAAATTCATCATAAAGTATATAATGGTTTAAAAAAACAAAAATAATAATAATAAAAAATTTAATAAATGGATATATATATATATATATATATATATATGAAATTTTAGTAAATAAATATATTAGTCAATTTTAGCTAACTCATTTATGGGAGAAGACATCTTAAAAGGTAGTTTTTATTGCTCGGATTCCTCTTGGGTCATGGGTTTTGTTTTATCAAAGGCCATGGATTGGATGCCTCTAATTCATGGTTTCTTAGACTAAAGGCTACTCCCATGATTTGTGAAGAACAAAAATACTCAACAATTGTCATTTCCATAAATCTCGGTGAATTAGAAAAATATTTCGATTTTTCCTGGAGAGTCGATGCTCCAATTCCTATGAAAGAGGGACGAAATGATTTGATTTAGAGCCCCTTCTATATATTTTATGGGGTTAATGCTTCATTTATTAAAAATAAATAAATAAAAACTAAGCTAATGATAGTAAATTAACAGTTTAATAACAAATCACCCATAAAAATAAAAATAAAGTCTTAAATTTTATCCTTGTGTTACTAGCCCCTAAATTAAGAAAAGTCTTAAATTTTATCCATGTGTTACTAGCCGCTAAATTTTTCTCATAGTGTTACCATAATAATAGGGACCAAGCCATAGAAAAACACTAGGGTTACATTGTTTTGAACTTAAGCTAAGGGGACGCCCAAAAACCAATTAGTTTAGGGTTGGTATGTCCCAAGGCTAGTGCTATCTCAAGGTGGGTTTTATTGCTTGGATGCTCCTTGGGTCATGGTTTTTTATATCAAATGCCATAGTTCTTATGTCCCTAGGTCATAGTTGCTTAAGACCAATGGTTCTCCTCCTATGCTCTTAGGTCATGGTTTCTTAGACCAAAGATTACCCTCATAAATGAGGAAAATTTTAGCAAAAAAAAAAAAAAAATACTTACCACTTATAAAATGTGGTTTTTTTTTAATGAAAAATGATACTAAAATTAATTTTAAATTTGTTTTGGTTTATAGTTTATATTTATAAAAATAAAAGCCCAAGGCCCACTTAATAAGTGTTTTAAGTGATTCGGATATGTCCAATTTGTCTATAAATAAAGATTAGACTCCCAGTTATCTTTGATTTTGATTTTGGGGATGTGATCTTCTTGTGGATTAGATTGAGTTATCTTGCTCGGCATAGTTTCGGTGAATCGTCTTGCTCGGTGAATCGTCCTCTTTTCTAGTTGCATTTATCGAATTCTTATACTGAGAGAAGATAGCATTCGAAGTTCGAAGCTATCATTCATTGGGTTATCTGATAGAAACACTTGCTGGGGTTTGAA
>LPNX010880901.1:5012-25692 GCA_001517045.1 Pseudotsuga menziesii | reverse complement strand
CTCTGCATAGCCCAATTGGTCTTAACATATGACCCATTTCAAGTTTCAGACTGTCAAGGAAATCGATAAACTCAGGTTTCGAACTATTGCTCTTCTCAGCAAAAAAATAGCTTTGTGCCGCGTGCCACCAACCTTTCTCAATAAACATCTTCGATAGAATTCTCTTGGATTCCCAATCGTGGTACCCTTTCATTAATCTCAATGTAATTTTCTTATATTCCAATTCATGGTCATCTAACTTCAGGTTCAATTCTGGATTCAATCTCATTCCATTTTTTAATTCGTCCATTCCAATTCGGAAGACCTTCCAGATATTGAAAATGATGAACGTATTTAACTTAGCTAATCGAAGTAGTATGGCCCTCACCAATTCAACTTCTACCCTCTTTGCATTTGAATCGTCAACAGCCGTTCTTCTTAACCCATCCAAGGAACTGAGAAATGTGCCCAGTATGTGCGAGGAGACTCTACAATCTCCAGCATCAGCTAAAAAATACAAGACATCAAAGCAATGCATAACATAAGTAAGCGGTCCAGGTGGTGGAACTCTTGGCAAAGCATCTTTTATTAGATGCAAAAGTGTGTTGAAGTCCCTGCCTTCTCCGTTTTTTAGATATTGCTTCAGATTACAAACAAAAAATAGAGGCCGAGTCTGTGACAAATCTGAAAATGGATGTAATATGATGGATTTCTGTGTCGCCATGCTTTTCATTCCTTCCGAATGATAGCTTCAAAGGGAGTTCAAATGCTATCTTCTCTTAGTATAAGAATCCAATAAATGCAACACGATAAGATGACCATCCATATGCCGAGCAAGATAACCCAATCTAATCCACAAGAAGATCACAGCCCCAAATTCAAAGAGAAGTAGGAGTCTAATCTTTATTTATAGAAAAATTGGACATATCAGAATCAATTGAAACACTGATTAAGTGGGCTTTAGTGGGCCTTTATTTGTATAAATATAAACTATTTTAAACTAGGGCCATAATTTTAACCCAAAACAAAATTAATTTTATTTCATTTTCATTAAAAAAAGACCACAATTTTATAATTGGTTAGTATTTTTATTGGGAGTAGTCTTTGGTCTAAGAAACTGACCTAGAAGCATACGAGTCGTGGTCTTTAATATAAAAAGCCGTGACCCAAGGAGCATCCAACCAATAAAAAATTGCTTAGGATAGCACAAGGATTGAGACACACCAACCCTCAACTAATTGGTTTTCTGGTGTCTCCTATGACTTAAGTTCAAAACAATGTAACCTTGGTGTTTTGCTATGGCTTAGTCCTTATAATTATGATGGTAATTAGCCAAGTTTATATTTGTTTATTTTTAAGAATTAACACATTAGCCCCATAAAATATATAAAGGAGGCTCTAAATCAAATCATTTCACCTCTCTTTCATTGGAGTAAAATCTAAATATCGCTCAAATTCACAGATCTATGAAAATGAGGATTGTTGAGAATATAGAGGCATCGAGAGGCATCCAATCCATGGCCTTTGATATAAAAAGCCACACCCCAAGGAGCATCCTAGTAATAAAATCCACATTTTCTGGTGTTTTCCTTTAATTAGGTCACGTTAAGTGAATGAGTTAGCTAAAATTGACTATTATGTTCATTTATTAAAATTTATTTTTATATATATTATATATTTAATTTGTTTAAGTCCATTTATTAAAATTCCCTTTTTATATTATTTTTTGTTTTGTAAACCATCATATACTTTATGATGAATTTTATTGGCCATAAATGTGTCTCTTTGATACTGAGAGTCCACATTATTGCTTTTAGAATGTATAGTAAGAGTAGTGAAACTATGGAGGAGCTAGTGGTTATAATATCTACATGGTATTATTGAATTGATGTTGTGAATAACTACTTAGTATTATTGAATTGTTCATGTGAATAAGGATTTTGAATAGGATTTGTTATACAATGTAACCGTGGTGTTTTGCTATGGCTTGGCCCTTATTATTATGATGGTAGCTTTGTGAGAAAAATATAGGGGCTAATTTTAGCTTATGGATAAAGATGAAGACTTTTTGTTTTTAGATGGGTAATTTTTTACTAAAACGTTATTTATTATTATTATCCCACTTTTTATTTATTTATTTTTTATAAATGACATATTAGCCCCATAAAACATATAACAGGGGCTCTAAATCAAATCATTTTGCCCCTCATTCATTTGAGTTGGACCATCGACCATCCATGAAAATCTAAAGATCACTCTAATTCGTCGAGATCTATGGAAATAGATCTCGACGACGGTGATTTTGTCCTTCACTGATCATAGAAATCCAAGTTCTTTTATAATTTTGTCTACATATTATGGATTGAATCTAATTTTTAATTTTCTGCTTTCCTATATAGATTGTTTTTCGATTTGGTTTTTGTTATAGCTTGAGTAAATTTGGGTTTTTCCAACCTTGATTATTTCCAGCCTATGGAACAAGCACCCAAGGATTTTGGGTTTTTTTTCCATATCTCATAATTTTGGACCATTGGAGTAGGAAATCATGTTGTCTTTCCTTGGGTTCTTCTTAGGATACTCTATCTTCATTCAACTTCCAAGCAACTAACCTTATCTAGGTTAATATGGTGATGATTCTCATCGATGTTAAATATCGCTAAATGATTTGTGCTAGTCAATTTGTAAATGTTGGGATGATCTTGAAGTATTTTTTTAGTTCTTCTTATTGTTAGTATTCGTAATCATAAGAATATATGATATTCTTCTTTGTCATCTAGGAGAATCTCATCGTATAATTCATCAACTTATTTTTCTTGTGGGGAAATCATGAAGTGCTTCATTTCTCTTAGTCCTAGAAGTGACTTGAATGCACTCGATTTCCTTAAGTGACAAGATAGGTTGTGTTCCTTGCGTATTGTTTCTTTATAGATTCCTTTCAAACATCTTGTTAGAAAGAAAACACATAAGTCAAGGTTTCTTCTATAGTTATCATTGTTTGGAAAAATATGAGAATGCAGGTGAAAGCAACATGTACTCTTAATACTTTGCATATTGTATCTTCACTACTCACAAGTATCATCTCATTTTATACTAGGATCCCAACTTTTCTTTGTTGAAAATATATTTTAGAACCTTTTTTATCCTTTCTTTAAATATAAATTGTATAAAATATTAGGTTGTCACCACTCCCTTCTACGAATGTGGGTGATAATTTATTTATTTATGAAATTAGCATATCAATATAAATGACAGCAAAATCTAGTTTATTATGTATTCCATGTGCCTTTGAAACTCATATGGATCGTTAGACAATCCAAATGGCATGGTATTCCACTCGTATTGTCAATGAGAACCATGAACACAATTTTGAATTTGTCTATTGGTTAAATTCCAATCTAACAAAATCCAATATAGTATTTGAAACATAGAAAAATCATTACATCCTTTCAATCTAGATATCAATGCTTCATAATTTAGTAGTGGATATATTAGTAAATATTTTATGTAAAATTCATTTGGTTAGTAGATATTTTATGTAAACTTCAATTGCTTGTGAAAATAACAAAAAACTAGTTTCTCGTGGTTTGCAATTTTCCACCTTCAATTCTATCAAAGCGTGGAACTCCTTCAACCACAGAAGTTGTTTTTATATAAATATCATAATTAAAGTTACCGACTCTTGCATGCCACAACTGTGTTTCAAATTTATCACTTTCTTTGTAAGCATAGCTAGGATTTGCACTGATTTAAACTCATCCTTGTTGAACTCCATCAGATTGAATAGATCCCTAGTTATGCAATGCTTGTAGGTAGTTTAGGCCTTTATCACAATCCCATGAGCCTATGCATTAGATATTACTTTAGATTACAAACAAAAAAGAGAGGCCGAGTCTGCAACAAATCTGAAAATGGATGTAATGTGATGGAATTATCTATCGCCATGATTTTCAATCCGCTGCAACTGTTTCTATCAAAGAACTAGATGAATGATAGCTTCAAAGGGAGTTCAAATATCTTCTCTCACTTGATGACAATTCATCGAGACTATGCTAAGAAAAATAACCCTAATCCATAAGAAGATCACATCCCCAAAATGAAATCTAATCTTTATTTATAGACAAATTGCACGTAACCGAATCAATTAAAACACTTATTAAGTGGGCCTTTATTTGTATAAATATAAACTATTTTAAATAAGGGTCACAATTTAATCATGAACAAAATTAATTTTAGTTATATTTTCGTTTAAAAAGGACCACAAATTTATAATTTGTTAGTATTTTCAGTTTTTTTTGTTTGCTAGAATTTCTCACTTGTGGGAGTAGTTTTTGGTATAATTAGCCATGACATAGGGCCATAGGCCTTTGATATAAAAAACCATGACCCAAAGAGAATCCAAGCAATAAAAACCACCTTGGAATTGCATAAGGCTTGGGACACACCAACCCTCAACTAATTGGTTTTGTTCTGTCTCCTATGGCTTAGGTTCAAAACAATGTAACCGTGGTGTTTTTTTATAGCTTGATTGTCCCTATTATTATGATTGTAACATTGTGAGAAATTTAGGATCTAATTTTAACCCATGGATAAAATTTAAAACTTTTAATTTTTTGATGGGTGATTTTTTATTAAACCATTATTTACTATCATTAACCCAATTTTTATTTATTTATTTAATTTCTCCCCTATTTCATTGGAGTTGGAGCACTCACTATAGAGGTAAAGCTAAATATCATACTAATTTGCCGAGATCTATGGAAATGATAATCGTTGAGAGAAATTTTGTCCTTCATCCATCATGGGAGTAGGATTTAGTCTAAGAAACCATGACCTAGAGGCATCGAATCCATGGCCTTTGATATAAAATTCCATGACCCATGGGACATCTAAGCAATAAAAACCACCTTGATATGGCACCCGACTTGGGACACAACAACCCTCAACTAATTTTTTGGGTGTCTCCTCCCAATTAGCTTACCCCTAAGGGGAATTAAATCTAACAATTAGCTCACACCTTAGCTGAATGAGCTAGCTAAAATTGACAAGTATGTCCATTTATTAAAAAAAAAATTTAATATATTATATTTTATGTCCAAGTATGTCCATGAATTTTATAACAATTATATACTTTATGATGAATTTTATTTGGGATAAATGTGTCTGTTTGATACCCATCGTCCACATTATTTCTTTAGAATGTATAGTAAGAGTAGCGAAACTATGCAGGAGTTAGTGGTTGTAATATCTACATCATATTATTTAATTGTTGTTGTGAATAACTACCTCATACTATTTAATGGTTTATGTGAATGGGGATTTTGAATAGGATTCATCCTAACCTTTAGTGTTGATTTCAAAAAAATGTAGGGGTGGTGTTTTGGTATGGTGTGGTCACTATTATTATGGTGGTAACCATGTGAGATATTTTAGGGGGCTAATTTTATCCAATGGATAAAATTTAAGATTTTTTTATTTTCAATGGGTTTTTTTTATCAAACCATTATTTATTATGGTCAACCCATTTTTTATTTATTTATTTTTAATAAATCGTATATTATCCCCATAAAATATATAATGGGGGCTCTAAATTAAATCATTTATCCCCTCTTTCATTTGAGTTACAGGATCTACCGTCCAGGAAAATGTAAATATCACTTTAATTCGTTGACATCTAAAATCCAAGTTTTTTATAATTTCGTCCACATATAAAGGATTGAATCCGATTTTGAATTTTCGTTTTCCCTGCATTCCTTTCCTATTGTTTCTTCTTGTCAAACATCTTGTTCGAAATAAAACACAAACATCTTGTTCGAAAGAAAACACATAAGTCAAGGTTTATTATGCACTTATGGTTGCTTGGGAAAATATAAGAATGCAAATGAAAACACCTTGTAGTTTTAATAATTATCATATGGTAGCTTCACTAGTCACACATATCATCTCATTTTATACTAGGATCCCAACTTTTCTTTGTTGAAACTATATTTTAGAACTTATTTTATCCTTTCTTTATATAAATATTTAAATATCATACATTGGGTTTTCACCACTGCATTCTATGAATGTGGGTGATAATCTAGAAATGGATGTAATATGATGGACTTCCTTGTCGACATGTTTTTCAATCCAATGCAATTGTTTCTCTAAGAGAACGGAATGAATGATAGCTTCAAAGGGCGTTCAAATGCTATTTTTTCTCGATATAAGAATCCAATAAATGAAACAAGATAAGTTGATGATTCACACAGACCATGCTGAGCAAGATAACCCAATCTAATCCACAAGAAGATCGCATCACAAAAATCAATTTAGACAATTTAGACATATCTGAATCAATTAAAAGACTTATTAATTGGGCCTTAATTTGTATAAATATAAACTGTTTTATAGAAGGACCACAATTTTAACCAAAACAAAATTAATTTTAGTTTCATTTTCATTAAAAAAACGACCATAATTTTATAATTGGTTAGTATTTTCTATTTTTTTTGTTTGCTAGAATTTCCCTCACTTGTTGGAGTAGTCTTTTGTCTAAGAAACTATGGCCTTGGGGCATATGAGCCATGGCCTTTGATATAAAAAACCATGACACAAGGAGCATCCAAGCAATAAAAACCACCTTAGGATAGCATCAGGATTCAGACACACCAACCCTCAACTAATTGACTTTCGGGTGTCTCGTATGACTTAAGTTCATAAAAATGTAACCCTGGTGTTTTGATATGGCTTGGTCCCTATTATTATGATGCTAACATTGTGAGAAAAATTTAGGGGCTAATTTTATCTCATGGATAAAATTTAAGACTTTTTAGTTTTTGATTGGTGATTTTTTATTAAAAATTTATTTACTATCATTAGCCTAGATTTATTTATTTATTTTTAATAAATTACACATTCACCCCTTAAAATATACAAAGGGTGATCTAAATAAAATCATTTCGCCCCTCTTTCATTGGAGTTGGAGCAGTGATTGTTAAGGAAAATATAAATATTGCTCTAACTCGTCGAGATATATGGAAATGGAAATCGTTGAGAGTAATTTTATCCTTCATGGATCATGGGAGTAGCCTTGAGTCTAAAAAACCATGACCTAGAGGCATCTAATCCATGGCCTTTGATATAAAAAAAACATGACCCAAGGGGCATCCAACCAATGAAAAACACATTTTTGAGTGTTTTCTCCCAACTAGCTCACCCTTAAGAGGAATTGGACCTGGGTTTCCATACTGACTAGACCCACACATCGCTTGAATGAGTTAGCTAAAATTAACTAGTATGTCCATTTCTTACAATTTCCTTTCTATATATTATATTTTTTTGTTTATTTCCATTTATTCAAATTTCCTTTGTATATATTATATTTTTTTTTGTTTTTCTAAAAAATATATATATTTTATGATGAACTTTATTTGGCATAAATGTGTGTCTTTGCACCCACTTTCCATAGTATTGCTTACCTTATCATGAAATTTATTTGCCATACATGTGTCTCTTTGATACCAACCATCCATATTATTGCTTTAGAATGTATAGTAAGAGTAGTGATACTATGCAGGAGCTCATGGTTATAATATCTACATGGTATTATTTAATTGTTGTTGTGAATAACTAACTTGTATTATTTATTTTTCCTGGTTATTTAATGGTTAGTCCGAATGGATGACTCTCGACATCCCGTAGTTCGAATCTGTCGGGGCTTGACACACAAATAATTTCAAGGCTTCATGCCTATGTGTGAAAAAAATATTATTTAATTGTTGACGTGAATAGGGATTTTGAATATGATTTGTTATACAATGTAACAATGTAACCGTTGTGTTTTGTCATAGCTTTGTCCTTATTATTATTTTGGTAACACTGTGAGAAAAATTTAGGAGATAATTTTATCTTATGGATAAAATTTAAAACTTTTCATTTTTAGATGGGTAATTTTTTATTAAACCATTGTTTATTATCATTAGCCCAGTTTTTATTTATTTATTTTTAATAAATGACATATTAGCCCCATAAAATATATTACATGGGTTCTAAATCAAATCATGTTTCCCCTCTTTCATTTGAGTTGGAGCATCAACATCCCATGAAAATATAAATATCACTTTAATTCACCAGGATCTATGGAAATGGAAATTGTTGAGGGTGATTTTGTCCTTCACCGATCATAGAAATCCATTTTTTTAAATTTTGTCCACATATTATGGATTGAATCCAATTTGGAATTTTTATTTTCCCCATATACATTGGTTTTTATTTGGTTTTTATTATAGCTTAAACAATTTTGGGTTTTTCCAACTTTCATTATTTGTGGCCTATGGACCAAGCACTCAAGGATTTTGGGTTTTTTTTTCCGTATCTCGTAATTTCAGGCCATTGGAGCAGGAAATCATGTTTCCTTTGCTTGGGTTCTTCTCAGGATACTCTACCTTCATTCAAATTCCAAGAAGACAACCTTATCTAGGTTACAATGGTGATGATTATTGTCGATGTTAAAGATCACTAAATGATTTGTGCTAGTCAATTTGTAAATGTTGGGATGATCATGAAGGATTTTGTCAATTCTTCTCATTATGAGTATTCTTAAAACCTAAGGTTATATGATATGTTTCTTCATCATCTAGGAGTATCTCATCGTATAATTCATCAAATTATTTATCTTGTGGAGAAATCATGAAGTGCTTTATTTCTCATAGTCCCAGAAGTGACTTGAATGCAATTGATTTACTTAAGTGGAAAGAGACGTTGCATTATGTTCCTATTGTTTCTTTAGATATTCTTGTCAAAGATATTATTCAAAAGAAGACACATATGTCAAGGTATCTTCTGTAGTTATGGTTTCTTGGAAAAAATTGAGAATGCAGTTGAAAACACCTTGTACTTTTAATGCTTATCATAGGGTATCTTCACTACTCACAAGTATCATGTCATTTTATACTACTATCCCAAATTTTATTTTTTGAAACTATATTTTAGAACCTCTTTCCTGCTTTATTTAGATAAATATTTAAATCTAATTCATTGGGTTGTCACCACTGTATTCTACAAGTGTGGGTGATACTTTTTTTTCTTCTTCTGGAATTAGCATATCATCAATCTAAATTTATGCAAAATCTAGTTTATTTTGTCTTTCATGTGCCTTTGAAACTCATATGGATTGCTAGATAATCCAAATGACATCGTATTCCATTGGTAATGTCAATGAGAACCATGAAAGAAATTTTGAATTTGTCTATTGCTTAAATTCCAATATAGGAAAATCCAATATAGTATTTCAAACATAGAAAAAACATTAGATCCCTTCAATCTAGATAACAATGCTTCATAATTTAGTAGCGTATGTATTAGTAAATATTTTATGTAAAATTCAATTTCTTAGTAGATATTTTATGTAACTTCAATTACTTATGAAAATAATAAAAAATCTAGTTGCTAGTGGTTAGCAATTTTCCACCTTCAATTCTATCAAAGTGTGGAACTCCTTCAACCATAAAAGTTGATTTTATAATAATATGATCATTCAAGTTACCAACTCTCTCATGCCATCAATGTGTTTCAAATTTGTCACTTTGTTTGTAAGCATAGATAGGATTTTAACTGATTGTATAAATTTCTCCTTGTTGAACTCCATCATAAATAAATCCCTAGTTACACATCATTCGTAGATAATTTAGGCCATTATCACAAGACTACGATCATGTGCATTAATAACCTGTATAAGATGACCTTCTAATTATGTAATCCTATTTTGTAGCCAAGAATCATGTAACACCATTGTAATCATATGATATATAAAAATGCAAACCATCTAGGTAGCCCCTTGTTGGACCACATTTTGCAAGACATGCAAAAAGGTCCATTTTGATATATTTGAGTGGCATATGAGGAAGATCTCATTCAAATAGAATAGTTTTTGCTCATTTATTTTTCATTATTATATGTTAAGTGTTTCAGTTCATGTGTGGGGGATTGCTTCAATTAGTTACACATGTATGAGATCTTATTAGATGGATTTGACTGGGTACTATATGGACAATATATAGTTTATAAATGATGTACATTGGTTCTTATAGGTGCACTGATGAGTTAGTTAGGTCTTCACACAATATTGACAGTGGTGATAAGCCTTAATTGTTCATCCTCACCTTATGTGCATTAGGATTCTTTCCATGCTAGTAGTTATAGGTTTTCCTATAGAAATATTCCCTTTAGGTCCACCTTCAACTCCACCTCCACCTCACCAGTTTTGAATTTACCCTATTGATAAGTCCTCTTTGTTTATGGTTAATATAACACTTATCACCATCCATATCAACTAAGTAACCATTTTTGGTTAAGTGACCAACATATATCATGTTGGCATGCATATTAGAAACTTAAATCACATCTTTAATATAAGTGATTATGTATCTCATTTTACATTTTAACATTTTAAAGAGTAGTTGTTTGCATTATTAATACTTATGTAAATGCAAATACTATATGGAACATTATCATATTATTTTTTTTCCCTTTACTTTGTCAATTGGAGACATCAAATTAGGTTATATTTTTTGTTAGAGTTTGAGGATATCACATTGTAAATATATTGATCCCACGATATTCAAATTCATTCAAAATCAACATGAGGTTTGGATATTAATTATGAAAAAGATGATCCCATAGATGGTCTAATTTTCCTCATTTGTATAGGGCCTTGCATAATCTTTAATAGATCGGCATACATGAATTCTGAACATGTTAATGTTGAAAATGTATTGTCATTGATTTCAAAGGACAAAATTTCAAAGTATTAAATGTCAAAGAATCAAATATCAAAGGTATTGACTAATGTCAAAGGCATTCAATTGAATGATATGGGGATTGCTTATCAAATATCATAAGCTAAGGACTTCTTCACACACAATCATCTTGGAGAAATACATATGGAAGAATGTAGAAGTCCCATTAGACCAAATATCCCTCCATGAAATTTCCCAAAGCACACAAATAATAGTCCATAAATAAGAACATTGAAAATGGAACATATGCACAAATACTAGTTGTGAGACTTATGAATGAAGAAAGACAAAATTGTGTGTAAAAGTACCACAAGGAAAATGGTATGTGGTAGAAAGATGTATATAGGAAAATAATGAGTTATGAACCTATGTGAAAATGTACAACAAGGACATTGGCATAGGTGTTCCATTTCCCATAATGATGAATTACGATGTGTGGCATGTCGACACAGATCTTAGCTTGATGAAGACCTAAACAAGTGGGGATTTAATCAATGATAAGGAACTTCACCAAGTGGACACGTATATTAAGGTAAGAAGATTATAAATAAGCAAGACACTAATGTGGTGAAGTAGGATTTTGGAGAATGAATATTTCATATACTCTAGTTAAGGAAGGATTTGGATTTCTTTGAGGTACCAATGGATCATTGATTGCAGAAAGGGTTTTACACAACAAAAACAATGTGCATAAATATATCCATGATGAAAAACAAGAAAAGTGCACTAGATGGAGAGGATACCCATATTATGGATGTGTGATGTTCTTAATCGATGAAAGATGCAAACTTCAGAACAATAAAAGAGAATAAATGGGGAATTTTGTCTAAAGATGCAAATCAAAGAAGAGACTTATATCATAGACTTATTGCACATAGAATTTCAGGGAACAGATTGTTTAGAAACTCATATTCATACAAAAATATTCATACATGGATATCGAGATGTATATATTTAGACATGGATATTCAAAAAGTGACAATAGTTGTAGATAATGCAGATATTCTTCAAATATAATGTATCTTATATTTTGAGTTATTCATTACATTCTTATTTCTTATCAATGAGGTCATATGGGTAAAGGAGCATGGGGTGGTAGCTTCCTTACAATTGGTGATGGAGAATATAATCATGGATTTGTAGCATCCTTTCTATTGGAACAGATAAAACCTAGGGGGTTGGATCCTCCTTTCAGTTACATCTAGTAAATATAATTGAGGTGTCGTAGCATCCTTTTTGTTGGAGCAGATAAAACCCAAGGGGTTTGATTCTCCTTCTAGTCAGTATTGGAGAATACAATTCAAAATTTGGTGCTTCCATAAATGGAAAGCACAGTTATCCATAGGTCTAGGCTTGATTTCCACAAACTGTAGTTTGCACAATGAAACAAATATTTATGCAAGTCGGTTCTCGAAGGTTGTGAGTTTGTGCTCGTAGAGATTAAATTTATTATGGGTTGGTACCAACAACCCACAAATTGTACTTGAGTATTAGGTCAACACCTGAAATGAGTGGGTTCTCATGTTTGGAAATTGCAATCTCACATTAATGTCATCATTCATATATGTTTATAGATATACAATTATTCTCATAATTTGTCGATTTTTGTACTTGTTATTCCTTCTATTGAATAGTTTTAAATGGTGAAAATATGTCAAAGTTAAATAATAGATATATATGCGCTATTACTAATTCACTTCCCCCTCTTAGTAATAAGATAAATTCAACAATTTGTATTATAATGGATTTCCTCTGTAACAGACTAACATTTGGAAGAAGGATCTAGCACTGATATGGATAGAAAAGTGTAGAAATAGTAGCTTCAATTCTATGAGAAAATATGCTAAGAATAAGCACTAAAAATATATCTTACTACTAAGATAATTCTCAGAAGCATAAAGAGGAAAAATAGAGAGAATAAAAGTGAGTCAATCACATGAATGGCAAGATGAATATTGGAGTGTATCCATCCATTGAATAATGATGAATAATAGTGTACATAAACATTACATCCTTGATAAGTAAAATCAATTTGTATTGGAGACAACTTATCAAGCTCAGAAAGGTAGACTTACTAAATCTGATAAACCCCCATAGGTGGTTAAAGCACTTCCCAAATTACACAAGGACCTCACGAATTAGAAAAAGAATGAGTGACATGTAAAGAGTGATGGAAAAATGTGCTAATACTGGAATATGGAGAGAAAATCATGGAGGATAGGTTGGAAAAAAGAATACCAGTTTCCTAGTTAACTATCTTAATCTTATCCACATCAAAGATGGATAAACGCAGAATAAGGAAGAACGTGTTGGAAAGAATAGTTACTAATTATTGGATTCAATAAAGTGGTAAATATCAACCTAAAATCATAATTAAAGAATTCCTTGGGTATATAGGGTAAGTGTTGACTTTTTACTGCAAGTGGATGCCAATTGTCTAGGCTAATGTGTAGGAAATTAATCAAAATTAATTAATTATGTTATCCTAAGTTGTGAGTGGGTTTATAATATTCCAACACACCCATTTAAGTATGACTTTATGATGATATATAGATGCGTATGGATGCATATAGGGCCCAACAACAAGGCTATGATCACCCTTTAACAATTATTATGTCTAAAAAGGTGAGGAAATAGGAAAAAACACATGGGGAAAATCCTCCCTCAAGAAAGGACAAGGCACAAAATTTGAATAATATGTATTTAACATATATTTAAATTCACTTGACTGAGATGAATGAACTACTTCTATTGAAATACTTGATGAAGAGACTTGTAGACTCCATGATCATGCACTAGAGTGTAGAATTTGCAAGAAGGAAGAGGAGATACTATTGGTATATCATCATTTAATGAAGTAGGAGAATTATCTAAATGATTCTTGCTGATAAAAAATGCTGATATATAAAAAAATATGAAATGGAAAAGAGATTTGTGCATACTCCTTCCCAAAGACTACAAAAATTAGGACAATTTGTTACACTCTCAATTCCTTGAATAGTTGCAAAGTTATGTTGTGAATCACATGTAATTATTCCAATATGATGTAGAACCTTTGGAGATATGACATGAGGCTGATAAAACTATGATATATCATAAAAATTATTATATGGAACATCAAAGACAAAGGATTTAGTGAATCCATGAGGATATAGGGCTAGACTAGGAAAACAATGATCAACTAGGGAAAACTGATGAGTGTAAAAATATAAATGATAAATGGACTTGAGATATGAACCATAAGTTTTTAGAATATATCAAGGAATGTGTAATATCATTCGAATAGTGACTAATGTCATGGATAAAAAACCATTTAAAGATAAGTAATACTTCAAACAATGTAATATAAGTAACATTGCATAAGAGACCAATGAGGAATCAACTAGTGAGTCTTAGGATTATTCAAAGGTATAGTAGATGGTGTGGATGGTGGTATGAATGGCGTCCTGACATTTTTATCGTCCTGAAAACATGATTCTAAATAATCCAAGAGATCACATATAATCATATTAGTAGAATCATGGGAATACACCGGTAATGAATCCTCTATAGTAAAAAAGGAGGAAGGAAGGAGATGTTCAAAATATTCAAGGAGGCTCTGAGTATTGGTGCCAAGAAAAAAGGAAGAGATAAAGAATAACATGAGATCAAGTATAGCGAGTGGTATGACACAAATATGACTTGATCTACCCAAGAAAACAAGTAGGAAGTCACTAGGTTGTGAACCATCAATGATAGAGGTATGCACAAAGTCTGAAAGATCTAGCACATACATCTTAGAATCTAAAATAGAAGATATAGAGAACACTGAATGGGTGAATGGATCATCATAAATATCAATAGAAGCTCCTTTTTTCACTTATTTTTCATCATCAACATCACAAGAAGATGAATCAATATCTTCAACTTCAAGAGATACAGAAAAATATGGCTCTTTAATATTTTCTTCTTGATTGAAGGAGGAAGCATTCGAATCAAAGAGGATGGAAGCAACATGAAATATATGAGACAATTCTTCATTATGAATAAATCCATCAGCAAATGTAGAGTCCAATACATATTGAGAGAGATAATATGAGGAGATGTTGGGTTCACTCCATACTTCATATTCTATTTCCTGTATACAAAAAAGCTTTGTCCAAATTGTTCCAAAGCTCAAATGGATATTCAACAGAATCTATGAAATAATGCATATTTGGATACATTTTCAAACATATTATTCCATAACCTATATCACAATTATTCATCCAGACAATATTCTCTTCAGAAGACTCAAGTCCACTCAATGCACCAATGGAGACTTCAAAATGGCATTGCCTCTTCAAGTATATGCTCATATTGGGATTCCAATCATCATAGTTGAAAGGAGATAGTAGAGAAACTTTTTAATACATATTGAATTTCTTTATATGATATGATAGATACTCTCTGCAACCTAAACAAATAAAACTAGGAGAAACATCTTGTAATCTTAGATCAATTTCTTCTTTAGATAGAGATAAGAGACTGGATGCGCTCCTCAACTCTATAGAAATCGATCAAAATTGTGCTATAATACCATGTATAAATAATATCTCCAATTCTATGAGAAAATATGATAATAAGAAGCATTGGAAATATATATTTCTACTAAGATAATTCTCACAAGCATACATGGGAAAAATAGAGAGAAGAAAAGAGACTGAATCACATGAATGAAGAGATTAATATTGGAGTATATCCTTCAATTGAATAATGATGAATAATAATTTACATAAATATTACAACCCTCATAGGTAAAATCGAGTTATATTTGAGACAACTCATCAAGCTCAGAAAGGTATACTTGGTAAATATGATAAACCCCCATAGGTGGCTAAAAAAATTCCCAAATCATTCAAGGACCTCACGAATTAGAAAAAGAATTAATGAGTTGTCAAGAGTAATGGAAAAACATCCCAATCCTATAAAATTGAGACAAAATCATCGAGGATGGGTTGGAAACAAAAGATACCTGTTTCCTAGTTGACTAGATTTACCTTATCCACAACAAAGATGGATACAAGAAGAATAAGGAAGAATCGATAGGAAAGCACGATTAATAATTCTAGTAGTCAATAAAGTTTTCAATATCAAACTAGAATCAAAATTAAAGAATTCATGGGGTATAAATGGCAAGTGTTGACTTTGTAGTGAAAGTGGATGCCAACTATCTAGGATAGTGGGTAGGAAATTAATCAAACTTGATTAATTATTTTATCCTAATTTATGAGTGGGTTTATAATATTCCAACAAAAATAATTTCTATCCACCAACCAAGCTTTAATATCTTATGGATGAAATTATGCTTTCTGGAAAGTACGAATGGAAGTTTACTTACAGTTCCTTGGTGTGTATATTTGGAAATGAGTGGAAGATGGGTACGAGTTGCCAAAACATACTACAAGTGAGTTAAAATAAATTGATGAAACCACATGTAATGGAACAAATTCATATTTAATAGCTCATTAACTCTTGGATAGGAAACTTTAAAACAAGCTAATAGACACAAGTGGTTTTAGGCTAGAATAGTGAGTAGAAAGAGAATTCAAATAGATGAACAGGGCAAGGAAATGATCATGAATGTTAATTTTCCTATGAATAATGTGATGGGTCATTTTAGGGTTCTAACATCATCCATACTGAAGTCTAATTCCAATCTACTATGAGTCCTAACATATGCATACTAGAATTTTTACATTTCAATATCCAACAACCGGGGATGAGTGGATTTGTACTATGCAAGATTTCAGATCTATGTTATGATTTTATATCATTAAAGAACAAGTTTATATATATATATATATATATATATATATATATATATATATGGAATAGAATTTTTAGGATAAGAAGTTTGTATTGGCCAAACTAGTCATTAAGATTGCTCCCAAGGGATCATTTTTGGGCTTTCCAAACACCTAAGAAAGGCCACCAATTCTTGGTTTAATTTATGTAACATCATTATCATCATGATATTATAATATTAGAATAATATTCAATTAAATTTGCTTATTTAATACCAAATAGCACACAAAACAATAAGTCTAGTCAAATTTGTATTGAAATCCAGACTAGGTCTAATCCTCTCATTTAAAAATCCATAAAAATGATTCAAACCACCATAAAAAATATAGAAATGCTTTATGATATCAAATAAATTATGAGAGTGTTGAAAATTGTCTCACAGGAAACCATAGATATCCTCCTTTGGAATTCAAATAATATACTAGCCTAAAAGACTAGAAATCTTGGATATTGGAATCTTAAGCTTCTCATCTATTTACAATAGCACTCGTACTTCTCTAGGCCTGATATAAATATTGAAGAAATAAATTCATACATCATACATATCAATAAAGTGTTGAAATTCCATTTATAGAAAGGATAGTGGAGACAAGAGATTCGCTAAGATTTGAACAAGATATTATTAACCACTAATGAAAGGTATTTAACTTTCCTCCAATTATATTCAAAACATGGAATACAAATCCATTAATGGATGCACTATATTTATGAACAAATATAGAATATGTTTTCTAAGCAGCAATTCACCCAAAGTTGGCTTGGGCACATCAACAAGCACTGGAGATGATCAATGCTCACTCATACACAATTTAAAAATGGCAAAAGATGTGATAGTGATTTGCTATAATTATTTGATAGGAAAATTGTCTTCTAGGTAGAATTCACTATTCGTGTGTCCCACTTGTCTCAGCCCATGGGCCCTCATGAGTGAAATTTGGACTTTCATGATTTTACCCTCACATGCCCTTTTTTTTCATTTAGAAACCATGTCTTCCTACCTTTAGACTGAATTTCCTTTTCTCACTTTAGGAATCTGTTCCCTCCTTCATTTTTGGCTCACTTTCCTTTCTCCTTTTTGGAAACAACACCCTCCTGAATTCCGAAAGTTTCCTACTTTTCATGATCAAAACATTTTCCGCACTTGCATGTTTTGTGCATGCCTTTCTGGCTGGTTGGTTTTTTAATTCTTTCTATATTTTTCTACATTTATGGACATTTCTTAATTTTTCCCTATTATCCAATTAGTATGAAAACCCATTGCATCTATAAGGCCTCATTCGCCCCCCTCATAAATGTAACACATCCACTAGGTCCAAAAATTAATATTTTCATAAATAAAATAATTAAGGCATGAAAAAATTATCATAAGTATAAGATTTGTATACAAGGATATTTATTATCTATCAAAATTAACCCCCTACCCCATTTTAATTAATCTAGTCCTCCACTAGGAAACATGGCATTCTTAGGGCAGGGGTTTCTCCATGGTGTTATCAAGAAAAATGAACCAACTCCAACCATGTATGAATCCAACCAATGACTTCAATCTTAAGAATATGTTTTTGTATTTATAGAATTGTCTTCCTCAATTCCAATATCAATAATAAAGTTTCACCATGTTTCTACTACACCACTCTGATTATATCCATACCCCAATGACTAAACCCTTTTTAACAAAAAATTCAACCTGGATAAGATAACCGAGTATAATTCCTAGATCCCATTTCCTCCTATGCAAGGATCCAAATGTTACTTCCACTTTTGGAAATTTGGCATTCCAAGAAATGCTAGGGTCCTAATATCTCAACTGCATCCTCCCAAACATCAATAAAAACAATAAATATTCATCATCACAAACAATTAAAATGAGGATGTGTAGATCATACCACCACACTATAAGATCAACACTTCCAATCGAAAATCACAAATGTGAGGGCCCTTGTAATAAATTATGCAACTCCTGAATGTAAGGACAAACCCTTGTGATCCTTCTCTACACAACATAAATTTCTTATGTGCCTGATGCAAACAAGTACTAGAGTTCACAATTTTGTTGTTGCAATGACATATATGTGAGTCCCATGTCTTAAGAAAAGTATAACCATCATCCAAAAACCATAGATTCCCATGTTTCTCACAGAGGGTGGAGGATGTGTCTACTAAAAATCCCTTGGTGTAAGAAAAAGGTACATCCTAGAAGGTACATAATCCAGTAATTAACTATCCATCCATTCCATGGATGAACAAATCCTCCAATTGTTAGGTACATATTGAAATCGTATTTCTTTCACATGTGCATAATCCCAATGGCTCAACTCTCTACAACTGGTCATTCAATCACCACAATCAATGGAGGATTCAAAGATAGGAAATGGATTCCCTTACTTATGTTGAGAATGGGATGGTGCTCTCATTAAATCCACTTGGATGACTGTGCAATCCTCCTACTCCTTACTTGACACAAAAATTAAGAATATCTTGACCCAATTATGATCCTCATGTGCTATAGTTGTAGTAGGAAGTGTAGAGGATGAAAAGTCATGAACCAAATTGATAATTTGGTAGTACTCATCCACCAAGAAAGTCGATGAATCCTTGAATACTTTTATGGGCTCATAATATATACCATATGGTTCCTCTGACAAAATTATACAACTTTCATCAAGAGACATCTCCAAATCTCTCTGAAATAGTGCAAGTGCTTGGCCTCCATTTTGTTTTCTCTCAAACTCTTCAATTAAATTAAAATCAAAATTCACCTCATATGAATATGTAATAGAGGTATATGATGGATTCAAAATGTATATTTGTTTCTTTCCATAGGGTAATACAATAGCAATAAGTCCAAAATACATATCATAGAAGAAAAACTATTTTTTTCCTTTATCAATATACATCTTGGTTATGCATTCATCCACCTAGCCTATTAATGAATAGAATATTTGGCTTTCTAATTTACATCATATGTAATCATCCTCCCTCTTCAAATCTATGTATTCTCTCCATATAGGTATCCCCTAAGACTCTCCTCCAATGCATGCATGCCACAAAACTCCATATAGATGTAGGAAATACTTTTGCATATTTGGACCTCCATCTCAGTGATTTACTTGTCTATTCAATCCATGGAAAAATAAGTACCTTTACTTGCAGATATGAATGGTATGTCTTCTTGAATATATTTCCACAACAAGTCAAATTTTTGGCCAAGATATTCTATGACATGTCCTTTGACCAACACTTTCAAATCAGAACTTTATTCATGTTCATCCTCCACATGAAGTTCCTCCATCATACCCCATGCATTTCATTCCATAAAAGATGAAATGTGTGGTACATCCAACTCCTTTTTGAGTTGATATCTTTGCAACATTGACTATTGAAGATCCTTTTGGTTGTCTCCAAAGATATATATGTAGCCTCCTATTCATTACCAATCCTTTTTGCTTCGACTTCCTCCCTTTTGAGTGCATGATGGTATATTTTCGCTAACTCAAGAACATTATTTCTATCTGAAATAAAATTCATGTAGCTTTCCTTAATATTTTCCACTACTTATTTGATAGTTTAAAAATATCCCAAGAAGGATTTTGCTTTCAATCCTTCTTCTGAATCTCTCATTAGAGGAAATTTGGGGTCTAAAATGGGCCTTAGAAGAAAATGCACCAACAATAAATTCTTATCAGTTAGAATTCAAGAACCAATAGAATTTCAATAAAATAAGCCAACCATAATGGTTGAATTGACATATTTGTCATAAAAAAATTACTTTTTTTCTTCGTATTTTCAACATATCTCCTTGAATATTTACCCAAATTTGAAGCAGGAGATCTTGATGGATGAGTCTTTTAATTCCACATCCAATGAATACCCACACTAAATACTATTAATGGACCCCTCTACCCCAAAATCAAGAAATACCTAAAACAACATGATGATGATGTCATCATCATGTTTTTTTAGGTATTTATTTTTTTGGGGGAGTGAGGTCCATCAAAACTATGCAATGTGGGTACTCTTTGGATGTGAAATTAAATTCTACATCCAACAAGCTCTCCTGCTTGAACTTTGAGTAAAAACATAGGGAGATACGTCGAAAA
>LPNX010880869.1:1920-138120 GCA_001517045.1 Pseudotsuga menziesii | reverse complement strand
ATAGACACCAATCTACATACATTTCAAAGAATCAGAATTCAAGTCCAAACATTATCAACAACAACATACACAGTCATATTGCAACAAGTACAGTTCCAAGCTTCAAGTGTTTTTCATCTTTGCTTCCTTGTATGCTTTAAGAAGTAATTTGTAATACACCAAAAGCATAATAAATTATAATATATTCTATTAAACACCATGAAAGATAATAATTTAAACTGTCTTTTGGAAGGGTTATGCCATTTTCCCTACACATATAACTAAAAACACTATGTTGTATTATATTCATCATCTCCCCATCAATTATTTTACATCTCTGTATTTGTCTCTTTCATTTGGAATGTATGGATGATATAATGTAAGCAGGATGCCTACAGACGATTACACGGCAATAAATCATTCAGGATAAATCTCTCATTCAAACTAACATTGTTGTATATATGTTTGCAGCCAACATAATTGATTTTTACAACATATTGGTTGGCATTGAGTGCATATGTGCAATAGACAAACTGAAGGTCCGAAATTTTAATTGACTTGTGGTTATGACAGCATTCAATTTTCAGGAAATATAACAAATGTATACTTATCAAGAATCATAGATTTTAATCTCACTAGTTACCATTTAAAGACAAATCATTGACAAATCATTCGACTTATACAACAGGGAAATGCAAATTTCTTGAGAAATATGTGTTGCAAAAATTGTTGACATTTGAATGAAACAGAGCTCACCTATTTACGCTTGTCTCACTTCCTTTTAACTTCATGGAAAGGATCTGCATTATAGACAAATACTAAATCTCAAATTTTAGAGAACAGATACAAGAAACAAATGCGCTGATTAACAATTTCTTCGAGTAATAGACAAGAATAACTGGAAACAATGAAATTCACACCAAAAGGTCGAATTAAAAGGTACTATGCCTAATGAGGTCACATATAATTCAATAATTGATGTGCTTTGCATTGAATGCCGCCTCGTAAAAGATTTCACGTTATTTGATGCTATAGAGAGAACAGGTGTTACTCCCATTGTTACCACTTACTCGAAACTCATATTGTTGTTTTAGCCAATGAAGGACTTCACTTGGATGGTGAATAGCCAATAGATCTAGAAGAGTCTACTTTCTGGAAGAATGAAAGAAATGTGATATCTCTTGCACAACATTATGCAATAGCCCATCTTGGGTGCATCTTGCGAGTGGTTGTTCTTTGTAGGGAATTGCTGTGTTCTCTTCAGCTGACTGAGGAAAGCTCAGATGAGAAAGTTCAGTCAACGAAAACTTTGACTACAAAGATTTTGAAACTTCTTGTGAGCCTCACAAAAGCAACAACTATTGCTGTATCAAGTAACCAGTTACTGGGAAATATTAGTGAAGTCGCTAGTGTTTTTCCTTGCTTGTTCAAGCTGAGGTTTGAAACTGTCAATCGTGATCCTGTGGATGTGGAGAACAATCTAGATCATCAATTGTCACTTATATTGGAAACTTTCTTTCAGTTTTTTCATGACGTGGTTTTGGATGATACCATTTTTGATAACATATGCACATTTGTTCTTGATTCTCTATTGGACATCTTGGATGGAAGAATGTGTAGATATGAGAGACAGAATATAGTTCAGAAGTTTTCTTTGGTTTACAAGCCTGAGGTTATTATTAATATTTTGGGATTTGCTCGGGATACTAGATCACAAAACTGTAAAAAACTTCATTGGAAACAAACAAGTCAGGGAGATCAAGAAGGAGATGGGGTTGTAGACTTAACTTCTATTGCTTTGTCCTGTAACCTTCTCTTAGAGCATTTTTCCTTAATTGTTGAGCGCAGCAAGGAGAATAAACTAAATGTTATATTTCCATAGGTAGTTCACTGGCTAGAGGATCTAATAGCTATCGCAAGTTTTCTACATGCACAAGGTTTAAAAACAAGGCCCAGGGGGGGAAAGTCATGTCCAACTGCTAGCAAGGATGGGCTGGGAGTAAATGATGCAGAATATGCAAGCGAGCATGAAGATGATGTTCTCTTTGGAGATCTATTTTCAGAGGCTAGAAGGCAAGTAGTCATCTCTGATGGACATGGACAGCCCTGCTCTACAAATGACAGTGTTTCTGACTCCAGTAATATTCCTTTACAAGGAGCTGTTGAACTGCTTAGTTTTATTAAAGAGTGCATTTTTTCTCCAGATTGGCATTCTTCTATTTACAAAGAAGCCTGTCACCAACTTAATGAAGAACATGTCAGTGCTCTTTTACGAATGCTACAGCCACAACTTTTCGTTGATGAAAAAATGGAGGGGGCTGGTGTTTCAGATATGTCCTATGAAAAACACTTCCTTGAACATTTTCACAAAGCATGCTTTAACCTGTTACATAAACTTGTTATGAGGCGTGCCTTATCCATCGAACTTGAAGAACACCTAGTAAATCAAGTTCTGAAGGTAGAGAATGGGAGGTTTTCTTATACTGATGATGCTCTTGTTCTTGTAGCTCGTGTTCTTATTATAAGGACATCCACAGGGTCCAGTTTGGGAGATGACTCCTTAAGACTCAAAATCTACAAAGGCTACACTGGTTTTATTGTTGAGAAAGTGAAAGCTACATATTCAGGGTGCTTAAATATCCAAGAAGTTTGTGCAAGTCTTCCATCCCTATTTCATTTCGAAGTTCTTCTCATGGATTTTAATTCTTCAAATGCATTTGAAAAAATCAAAATGGCAAAGAATATTTTTTCTACCCTCAGCAATGTAAGTTGTCCTCTAGTGGAACTTAACAACACACAATTGGTTTGCTGGTCTTTGCTAATTTCAAGACTGATGTTGATTCTTCGGCACATGATTCTCCACTCTACAACCTTCCCATCCTGGTTGATGTTCAATATAATAAATAAGTTAATACATATTACACAAGGAGGAACTTTTCAGCTTCCCACAGGAACAGGCTATTTAGAATCATGGGTATATCATGTGGTACAAAGTGTTATAAATGTGAATGAGGGAGTCACAGAAGAGCATGGAATGGCTGATCTCTTTCAGCAACTGATTGATGTTAGTGGGGTTCATAACTGGGGTATTGTAGAACACAAAGTTCTTCAATATTTGGGTTTAAATTGGTCTGATATCTATTCTATTGCTTGTCACATTTTGGAAGTGTGGCATAATAGGGAAGCTTCCCAAGTGCATGAGCTTATAATTGAAAGATATTGTTTTGTACTTGGATGGATCACTCTGTCAGATATTGATGTTAAGGAAGCTAGTGCTTTTCCATGGAGTCCTGAATTGGGCAGAGACCAGTTGCTTGAAATTGAATACTTCATAAGTTTTAGCAGAATTCTGCGCCATAATGTTCATTTTGGCCATACAGGGGAGCTATCACCACTGGCAAATATCATTCTAGATATACTCTCTCAGCTTCAAACATTATACAAAGAGCATAGTGTGAAGGAAATGGGTTGGTTATTCTTAAGGCATAGTGCATGGCTGTCTTTAATTTTATCATTGCTCCAGGTAGGTCTGTGGAAAGTGTCTTTGAGAAAGATCCCAGTTTCAAGAGAGGACACATTTTGGATAGAGCAGACATCTAAAGATACTTCATTACTCACACTTTGTGAGCAGTTAGTTTTTTGTGTATTGAAGGGTGGGAAATCAAGCATTTTGCTGAAAATAGTGACATCCCTTTTGAGCATGCATGTTAGGGCACTGCGAAAAGCTGTGCTTTTTGTTCTTGATGGAAAAGAATGCAAAGATGATGCACTGTTTTCACTAAATTTGTTGCTTCTAGCAGGTTATGACAAGTCAAAGAAGGAAGAGCTGTTGGGGAAGCTAGGAGCTAGCTTTAAGCTTATAGAGTCTGTACTTGGAACTCTAACGAAGTTTAGAGGAATTGTGAGCAAAGAAAACACAGGGAACCTGAACAAAATTTTTCTGAGCTCCTCATTGCATGGTTTCCCATCACATGTTCATCCAGGGAGTGCAGCTGTGGTCTCTTCTACCCTCTCTGTTGAGGGATTTTTGTATACAATTGAGCAATTTTTCAGAGCAAGAGATGCATTAGGGGGAATTGAGGTTGATGTAGAAGTTTTCAATATTTTTCTTGAGGTCTCAGTCTCACTAGATCTGCAAAGCATTACATATATAGATAAAATATTCTTGGCAAGTCCAGAGTCGCACCTACTGGAAAGGGGAAGAATAATTTTCATTGTTACAAGAAACACACCAATCTCGTATTTTGGGGTGGTCATGGGAAACCCAAGCAGAGCTGGTACCAGTGGGGGACTCATTATCAACCCAGGGAGGGATCTAGTAATGAGTTTTTCTTGGGTACTAGGCATGAGCTCTAACAACATTGCAGAGGCATTAAAATTGCTAAAAGATTTGCATCTTGCTAAAACTATGGGATTAAAATATTATCTTGTGTGGGAGATGTGAGTTTAAGAGAGAACATTAGGACCATTAAAAAATATCTGGGTAACATGAAATTATCCCACATAACCAAGGAACAGACCTATCATTCACTCGGAATGTGTGAAATCTGGTCATGTCCTATGGGCTCTGAATTGGAAGGAAAATAGTTTGAAATAAAGGGATATATTGTGAAGGACGGTTTCATTTACTTGAAAATGATACTGTCGAATTAAATTCATGGCTAGGAAGAGCTATGGGATGCAAGCAGAAGAGAGCTCTTCAAATTGAGATTCTGCATCTACTTGGAGGGGTGCAGTGTTTTAGAATTCATGGTCCAGACTCCAGATCATGGGGAAGGTTCACTATTACTCCAACAAGGTACATGTCCTTCGAGTCTTTCATGTTTGAGAAACTTGAGCATTTGAAGCATGAAGTTCTGAACTTGGAAGCAGATTTGAGAGAAATCAGAGAAATACTAGTAGAGAACAATATAGAATAATACTTAAGTCAAACTATCTTTTACCAGCAAGAGGGAGATTACTCAGATTAATAAGACTTCAGAAAAGTGACAAAAGATGGAAGGGAAATTAGTGGAGTTTGAAAGATAACTCGTAGTAGGGTAGAAAAATACCATAAAGATAGAAGGCCCCAATTGAGATATTGGATGGAGGTAAAGGCTTTCCCTCAGAGACCAACACCATCAATTGTTTATACTCATCTCCAGTAAACAACAAACAAAAACAGGACTGGATTCACGAAGGAATAAAAGTAGTCCTCCTAGATTTTGGAATCACTGCAAACTAATGTGGAAATTCTAAGGGATTAAATGTTTGCCATTCAATCATCTTTACATTTTGATTACTGTCTAAAGAAAGTTGAGTCTAAGTGTTATCAAGCCTGTTAGAATTTTTGGTTTCAGCATATTGTTAACTAATAAAGTTTAGGATCTTTGCTTTAAAGCTCATATTCAGGTGGTCACAATCATCCAAGTCTCAAGATCTCAAATTGTTTATTTCAGAAAAAATTTAAGAAAATCTTGGAGTTAGAGTGCAACTCCATAGTACATATTTTGAGACATGCACAAACAAGTGAAGCAAAGAAAATTTAGAAGTGCATTGGTGGGAAGAAATCCAGTCTTTCCATAGGAATACATCCATATATGTAAAAAGTGAACCATTATGTAACTTTTGTCCTTCATTAATCCTCATCAGTTACACGTGTTCTTGTCACACCTTAAACACATGTATCATATACATTGCCTAATCTAAGTTCGTACCATCACATACCAACACCACCTCATAATGATCACAAAGACAGACATACAAAAACATCCCCGCCTAGAGACCAAACTTCATGTGCAGTCTTCACTTGTAAATTGTACCCTACATATGTACTTTGCACCTGCACCTTGGACAAGATGTATGTTACCTGTAACTGCCCTGTTCTCACCTTCCTACTACCTGGTATAAAAAAATAGTGGAGCAGCCATAGATGATGGAACAAAGGGATAGAGTTATCATCTCAAGTGTCCACAGCCATTGCCCCCAAGGCCCAGATCTAGTGCATATATTTAAGAAAAGATACAGGTGGACTATACTTAGCTTAATCAGTAGGTTAAGGTAGAGTTTCATGAAGAATACAAGTTAGGTGAGCCATGTTCAAGTTGTTTACAAGTTGGAGGGTAATTGAGAATATGCATGCTAAAGCTTATGGATAAGATTCTTATGCACCCATGTGACTAAAAATACATGAGCTAAGATTGATTATTCATCAAGCAAGGGATAGGATGCCTTTGCTTGCAAGTCAAGCAAATACATCCATGTATATAAATAGCTCCCCATCAAGCATAAAAGCATCATTATGAAAAGTGCTCCACAAGAGAGACTAATCGACAACCAAGAAAAGCATTTTATTGAAAAGGAATTAGGCCAAGGGCAACTCTACACCAATCCAAAATAACGCTTGCATAGTAACAAAATCAGCTTATCATCAGATGGAAGCTCTTTTGTGGAGGATAAAATAGAAAAATAGACAAGTCCAAGTGTCATGTACACGTATGCCTAAATCCAAATGTAAACAGACTAAAATATAAGAACTTCTAATAATATTTTCCCCTCATTCATGGAAAATTACATAAACCACAGCATTTTCATGGGTTGTAGACTTAACTTCATTAATTAAACTCCTCTTTTTTGCATTCTCCCATCATGTATCTTGGGAAAGAAATGCTAATGTTCACTGTTTATATATTGGAGTTCAAATTTGAATCATAAGGATGAATGTGATTAACCATTTCCATATTGAATATGAGAATAATCATAACATCCTACCAACATATGACAAAGTATCCTTGATGTACCCTTCCCATTAGTGATACACAGGGACACATCTTGTAGGGTCGGGTGGGTGCCTAGTGAAAATGCTTCCCTACACCACCCTTGGACATTTTTGCCTAACTCCACAAAACACACTTCGAAACATTCTGTCAAGTTATAGAAAGCATTTCACAAAAGAAAGGGGGCAGAGGGGGCTTGTGGGCACCCCCCTCTAGGAAAGTGAGATGCATGCCACCAAAAGGAGGAGCTTGTGGGTACATGCTAACAAAAAAAAGGACACCTAAGCACCATCCTCCCTCCACTCAATTTTTTTTCCGAAAACCATAAAAAATTTAAAAAAAACAAGAAAAAAAATGTTAATAAAAAACAAAAAAACCTAGTAAACTACTAAACTTAACTCACCTTTAGCTACATCTTTCATATTTTACATTTTCAAGTCATTTAGCATTTGAATTTCAAATGAGAGTGAGCCGCAATTTTCCTTGGTTAATCATGAGTGACTCTAACTTAGATATTGTCACTAACATTAATGGCCTAATGCCTTCGTACAGCAGATGTGTTTGGACTCTGGAGAAGATCTTTGCTCAATGCACTATGCACATATTTCAATATCTGACAAGCCAGTCTTTCAGATGTAGGTAGACTGGATAAAATAGGGTCTAGTCAAAGATATTTGCTAAAAATTTACTCAATGTTTTCTTATGTTTATTGCTTCAAAGGACTCTGCTATGACACATGTTTGCGGGAGAGCTTTGCTCAGTGCACAATAGGTTCTTTTGACCTGCTAGTGTTTCAGATGCAATTAGACTGCTGAGATCCATGAGTCTGTTAAAGACATTTCCTAAAACTTCATACAATGCTGAAATCCTTATGAGGTTTGGTGCTAATTATTACTTGCCTGAATGGATGGTGTCGTGTGCTGAAAGTGCCATAAAGAGACTTTGGCTATGAAGATGGGCCTTTCGTGGAATTAAAAAGGTTGTTCAAAATGTGTTGGCATTACAGTCATATTCATATCAATGGGCTTATCCAGCAAAACATAAATCCACTATGTTGAATATTCTATATGGATATCTGGATTATTATACAGTAAAAGGTTCTCCTCCTAATTGTTGCATATAGACAGACAAATTCTCAACACTGACTAATGAAACTCATTCGCATGCTATGGCCTCATGCTGTGTGACCTGTATAGCTTCAAGATGTAATTTTTAGATAGCAACTAGGAAAAGATGAAACTTACTAGCATAATATGAAATTTTTAGATAGCAACATTGAGACCAAAGATGAAACTTACTAGCATAAGATGAAACTGCATGACATCTTTTATCAACAGCCATATTCGAATGAACGCTTAACTTTTACTATTTGAGTGTCTGGAAAGTGAAGTTATTTCCATCCACTAAGCTTTTTATCTACTTCCAATCCAGCATATCTAGAAGCCATAAAACCTCGCTGTCGGAGTTCGCAGCATCGCAAAAGTCCACTTCAATGCCAAAGACATCCACGTTGCTGTCTTGAGCATCCACCAGCAGTAGTGCAAACCAGGCTCTAATCTCTGATACAAATGGATATGAGGGAGAAAATTGCAAATAATCATAAGCAAGGGCCCTATATGCTAGTCCATCAACATAATCGAAGCTATATTTATCAATAATGCAAGCAACTTTATCACTGTCTCTTCACCCTATGAGAAGAGAAACACGAATGCTCTCACTGAACACAACCCGGAACCTGGGACTCACGGGAATTGTCATCTTGCAAGTTAGGATTCTCAAATTATCCCTCATCATATCGCAAATTCAGGGAGGAGGGTTTATAATCCCTAACTGAAGGAGCATACCGGGGACGACATCTGAATAAACCGACTTATCATCCAGCCATATATCAACATAGAATTCTATATCATCAAAGGACAATCTGGGAACCGGGAGGGGGCTACGCTGCTGCTTGCAGAGACTCATGTAAAGTTTATGTTAACCCTAAGAAGCCCCAATTGGAGGAGATCCTTTGGTTTTTCAAATAGATGGCCATTTCTTTGCACACAAATTCTTCCAAAAATAATCATCTTTGGCTAGATCTCTCCACCGTGTACATACACACATACAGAATGCTAGGTCTTTTCCGTTCATCAAGGGAAAAATGGCCTTTAGCACCTCTTTAGAGCACCAACCTTCTGCCATTTTTAGAAATGTCACTAATTGCCCCAAATCAATAAATACCCAAAATTGGACCTTACCCAGATTTTTGCGCTTTGCAGAATACCTAAACCCTAACGAGATTTGTGGATTTTACAGAATACACAGACCCTAGACCTTTTCCAAACTTAGGGATTTTTCAGAAAACCCATTTTGTTGTAGCCAATATTCATGACAGTCATTTTGTTTCCAGAACAAAATTTGTTACTCTTTAGATCAAAGAAAAGTAGCCCGAAACCCCAGAAGTCAAATTTGTCACCTGCAAATGCAAGATTGGAATAATTCTAAAAGCTTTAGGTCTACTTTGAATATTCGGTATACAGAAACCGTAATTAACAGGGTTTTTTATCATATCATGTGATTGGTCAAAGCTGGTTTAAGGGAAAATATGTAAATAGCAGAGGCTGATACAAGATATATTCAGTAATCAATTTCTAAAATAGAATGTGTAAAATGGGCATTAATGTAAATCATACGATGACGAAAGTACTAACCATTGATTTCAGAAAGAGGGCATGCGATTTGATCTCTGGTCCTCCATCCCAATCCATTAGCTATGATTGATCCAGTATTCCATTTGGAAAAGAGAAAAAGAGAAATAGAAGAATCCAATGTTAAAAGTCAAACGAAAAGAGATCTTTACTCCTCTTTTTCCTATTATTGTTAAGGCAAGTTGTATTCTCTTTTAAGGAATATTGTTGATGGTCACTTCAACTCATAGAGATTTTGTTAATTCATGGTAGTGTATTGACATTATGTATCAATACGAGGCTTATATATCCATGTCTATAGAAATATGTGACAATAAAACCTAAGCATCGGATATGAGAGCTCAAATTTACATAGTAGAATCCTTTCTTCTCAATTAAACTTATAAATAGAAGAGAGAGGATGTTGCGGAGGAAATAATCTCTAGTTCACTGGATGGTTGAGCCATAGGTCTATTGAGTGCTCAAAATTTACTAAAGAGAAGTTTTTGTCTATGTCTAAGAAAGTGGGAAAAAGGTTATTGGAAGACTCTACAAAGGATGGTAAATGGACCTTGTGACTACTCTACTGGTAGTTAAGGATGTAACAAAACTCCCATATGATACTCATACCCCACCCAATGATTTAACTCTCAATTCATTCCTAAGGTCTGACAAATTTAAGCAACTATGGAGAAACTTATGGTTGGGATATGGATTTTTTCTTATTGCAAGATATATGGAAACAAAATAGCTTCCTTCCCAAATAATACTTTCAGTATCCAGCTTGATTTTTTATGAAGTTCATAAGATGATTCTCTCTGAATTGTACATTTATTAAGGAGAAGACATGTTCATACTCATAATTTTTTTTCCATAATTTAGTTAAGGTTTAATGTTTTTTCAAGGAAATAGTTCTATTTAAGACTTAAATAGGAAATTAATTCAATAGACCCTAAATAATGATAAGTTTTATTTCCTTATGTTATATGAATCACCTTAATTGATAAATTTGTGGCATACTTGTTCATGAATCAGTTGGAATTCAAATTGTTGACATCAAGTATGCAAATGAAAGCATCATTCTTGCTTGTAAGTGGGCTTACAAAGTTGATAAGGAAGAAAATGTTTTAAAAGGTATATTCATGAATTTTAGATCATGTTATTCTTATTTTCCTATATTTTGGGGATCCATAAACACTGAAATTCCTTCCTTTGCAAATGACTATTTCGTTCATTGTTTGTCACTCTTGAGAAGAAAATTTCAAAAGGAGGTGTAAGGTTTGATGTAACACTCAACATTATGTAGGAAATGAACCTAAGCGTCGGATATGCGATGACGCTTTCCATCTTAAATAGTTGACCAATTAAAGGCGCCGTCGCTTAAGAGACGCTTTTACTAACTCTCTGTCGCTTAACCGACGGTTATGAGAATAGCTGTCACTTCACCGACGCTTATGGCCACATTTACAGCAACAAAAAAAATGTATCCTTGTGATTTTTGGTAAGTTTAAAAAGAGAAATCCACGCGCCATCGGATTTTTCCGTCGGATTTTGTATTGAAATGTAGTACTGTGAACTTGATGTGGAAAATGAGGACCAGAGCCAAAATGTCAAAAATGTCGAAAATGAGGACCAAGGCCAAAATGTGATTTGGAAATTGGATTTCACCTAAGATTGTATATGATCGAATACACATTAAGGACTCTTGAGTCTTATTTTTTTTTATATGTTCCATGTACCCTTGCTGGTGATCACTATATGTGAATTTGAGGTCATGTTTTAGGTAAAAATAGATTCTACATTGTACTTTTTTGTTGTAACATTGATGATTTGAGCTACATTACCTTCATGCAGCTTATTTTAATATTGATGTTTTGATATTAACCTCTTACATTGTCTTTTTCTTATATGTGACAGGAAGTGACGGTGGAATTTGAGAAAGCTAGGCCTAGGAGCTATCTCTTCACATAGATAGTGTCCTAACATTAAAGGATAAATAACTAATTTGACAACACTTTCGCTAAGCAAGAATGAGCTCATTCAAGTACATGAAACCATGTTGGTGTTTAACAGGAATATCTTGACAAATTTTTATGGTTTGTTTATTGCTTTTGTTTGAAGCATTTTGTCGCTTTTTGAAGTTTGTGTGTATTTTGATTAAATATTGTGTTAGTCTCTTGAATGCTTATAGTTCTCATTTGATGCTTGATTTAGCCATTTGTTGTAGATTGAATCAAGATTGGTTTTAATCGGTTTCCATTGATTCATGGTTTGAGAAAAGATATTTTTATTTCATTTTAGTTGCATGAATTAATTGTCTTCACTTTTTTCGAATCTCGATTCTTTTATGTTGATTGCATATTTTCTTTGTAAATACTTATCATTATTCAAAAAAATAAATGAGCTCTACAAAGCTAAGCGAAGAGAAAAATGGTCTATGCACTAGGTTCCTATGAATTGATTGTAGGATACCTATTGGCATGAGACCAACATTCATCTAATGCAATAATCAATTGGCATAATTACAATGCATAATTGTATTAGCCTCCAGTGACAAATATTCTTCCAGAAGACTGTCATTATCAACCAAAGATCTTGTGAGGTTGTTTGTACTTCATTGATGGTACTGATTCTCTATTGTTTAATTCCTGTATATTGTTGAGGCTATTGCTTTGTTTTTTTTTGAGCTGGGTCGTAGTCTTGATCGAGCTGCTAAACCTTACTAAACCTTCGTAGGCTGATATGTGACTGTATTGACGATTCTATCTTGGGTCGCGACATTTGTGACCTTGCTTGACCTTGTGGGCTGTTATAGATAGGGCCGTGACTTTTTGGAATTCTATATATGTCTTGTGAACCTTGTGGGCTTCTAGATCTGAACCATGAACACTTGTTAAATTTTTAAACTCATCTGTGACTGTTTAAAGGATGTTTGGATTAAGTTCTGATCATTGTGAGACCTCTAAGTTTGAACCGTAAATTTCCTAAGGTCTGTTCATCCTATTAGTAAGGGATGCAATTTTTTTAGGCCTGTTTGGAGTAGGCTATCACTGTTGGTTGTTTTGACATGTTGATATAGGTCTGTAATAATGAATTAGTAGCTTCATAATAGTGATAGATCAGATCTGAAGCAGTCCCAAACTGATGTGTGTTCAAGTGGTGGTAGGGGGGTTGATTTTTTATGGGATTGAGACTCCCTGACCATTTTCTGGCTAGACAGGCTGAATTTGTCTCTCATTTGTTGTTCTCAGAGTCCCTATCCTCTTTGTTCCTCATTTTTGGTCTATCATTTCAATTATTATGGAGTCCTAAAGAATGCCAAACAGAATCCAAACCCCAATTCATCGGTAGTCTAGTATCTTGTGATTTTTCTTAGACTGTGTATTTCAATGACTGTCAAGGTCATACCTACTTCAATTTATAAGGTATTCATCTATTATGATGGATCTAGATAGAAACAGGAGATAACCTACTTGTTATGTTTAGTTGGGACTTTTATAATTATATCTAAAAGCTAAAAGCTAACAATACAAAGTGGGATCCCAAAAGTAGCTCCTATAAAAAGCTAAAAGCTAACAATACAAAGTGGGATCCCAAAAGTAGCTCCTATAAAAAGCTAAAAGCTAACAATACAAAGTGGGATCCCAAAAGTAGCTCCTATAAAAGGCTAAAAGCAGAACTCAAACCTAACCCCAACTCCATATATTAATTTGAGGTTATGTTTTAGGTAAAAATAGATTCTACATTATACTTTTTTATTGTAACATTGATGATTTGAGCTACATTACCTTCATGCCGCTTATTTTAAGATTGATGGTTTGATATCTATCTCTTACATTGTCTCTTTCTTGTATCTGATAGGAAATGACACTGGAATTTGAGAAAGCTAGGCCAAGGAGCTATCTCTTCACATAGATAGTTTCCTAACATTAAATGATAAATAACTAATTTGACAACACTTTCACTAAGAAAGAATGGGCTCATTCAAGTACATGAAACCATGTTGGTATTTAGCACAAATATATTGACAAATTTTTATGGTTTGTTTATTGCTTTTTTTTGAAGCATTTTGTCGATTTTTGAAGTTTGTGTGTATTTTGGTTAAATATTGTGTTAATTCCTTTGAATGATTCTAGTTCTCATTCGATGCCTGATTTAACCCTTTGTTGTAGCTTGAATCAAGGTTGGTTTTAGGATTTGAGAAAAGATTCTTTTATTAACTTTTAGTTGCATGAATTAATTTTCTTCAATTTTTCAATTATTTTATGCCGACTGTATATTTTCTTTGTAAATACTTATCGTTATTCAAAAAAATAAACGAGCTCTACATATCTAAGCGAAGAGAAAAATGGTCTATGCACTAGGTTCCTATGCATTGATCGTAGGATACCTATTAGCACAAGACCAACATTCATCTAATGCAATAATCAATTGGCATAATTACAATGCATAATTGGATTAGCCTCCATGATCATGATTGGCTAGTGGAGGCCAAGATCGAGCATAATGTATGATTCTATGAATTTATCATTTTGTCAAGATTCAGGTCCCCACATGTCCTTTGGACCATTAAGGGATGAGATAACAAGTGGATTCCCCACTTGCCCTGAATCTAGTCGGTGCAGTTGTATTTCCTATTGTGACTTGTGAGTCTACGTGTTCTATTGTTGATGATGTGATTCATGTTATTTGACTAATGTTGTTATTCTTTTATTTTGACAATATTATATAAATCAGTGAAAGATTCACCAGTTTTTACAATTTTTTATAATGAAGTTAAATATTCACAAGTTTTTACAACATTATATAATAAAATGAAAGATTCACCAATATTTTACAATATTATATAATAAAATGAAAGATTCGCCAAAATTTTACAACATTATATAATAAAATAAAAGATTCACCAAATTTTTTATATATACATATTATATTATTGATAAAATCGCCTTCAAATTTCCCTATATATCGGAGATATTCGCCCAATTTTTATACATATAATTCTAGGGGGGGTTCTTAAAATCATCCCTGAGGCCGATCAACACCGTTCTAAGCGCACTTTTCAAGTTGGTGATATGGTTTTTCTTCGTCTGCAGTCTTACAAGCAATCCTCCTTGAAAGACAAAGGGAATAAAATGCTCGCTCCAAATATCTCTGGCCCATATATAGTTCTTCAAAAGAATAGGTATGTTGCTTAGAAATTGGCACTTCCTCCTTCTCGCATTCAGTAAGTGATTGGCACCAACATCAACACACAATTTTTTTTACGAGAATGGGATAATGAAGGATCCATCATTTCGAATTCTGAGGCCATCCTCAATAAGCACACTTGTCAGCTTCTCTCTCAGTCCATCACAAAGGTCTTCATTTCAGTGCCACAGCATGCAACTAGAGGATGCTACATGGGAACCACTCCTTTAGATTCAGCAACAGTTTCCACATCTTAAGCTTTGAGGACAAATCTTTTCTAAGAGGGAGGGGATGTTAAGAACCCGTGTCAACCCTCCTCTTTATTTTGTTAGTATATTTTATTGGACGCATATGCTTTGTAATTCATCCCGTTAGTATGTTGTATTATCCCATGACATTCATGGGGATTTAATAGCTGATGTTAATTCGTCCAGTTAGTATGTTGTATTATCCCACATTCATGGGGAGTAATAGTTGTTTAGATTAGACTTGGTATATAACTAAGTGGTGTGGCCAATGAAATCATCCAAGAGTTATTTTGTATTCAGCTTGCTCAAAGGAGGTTTCCCCCTCGAAGTGGCCAGCGATCAATAAAATATCTTTTTTGCTCCAATATTTCTATTATATCGTGCATTCTCATTGTTTATTGCAGGAGGTTCTCCACACGTCCAAAGTGTACTTGTAGATTCTTTTATTTGTATTGAGAATTTCATGACTGGTATATTTTTTCATTTGTATTACAAAGTTCGTCAATTTTATTTGTGACCTAAATTTGTTGTGTTTAGTACTTTTTTGACGATAGTTTATTTTTTGTAAGGGTCATTCAAAGGTAAAATGTTTTTTGGTGATTTGTTTTGATGTGTAATTGCTATCATCATCCATAAATGGGTTTAGTTATATATGATCAATATATGATTTCACTGGCACATGATACTTCATTTCCATCATGATTGTATAGAATATGTATAGTGCATGTTTGAGCTAAGATCTAGACATTATGCTATTTGATATCTAGTCTTTTGCATTCAATGAGTATGATTAAAAAAATTTACCACATTTTGCATGCTTTCAAAAATTTCAAGGACATGATACAAGCACCTCCTTAGTTTATCTCAGAAAAATTAGTCTTTAACAGAGTAGTTCTAATGATATGTGTGATGATGCATTAATGTGCTTTCCATTCTTGTTAGTGTATGTTCTTATTTATAATAACCACTGCAAGTTTCTAACTAACTCTAAAAATTATAAATCAAATGACATAATTCATATTTTGATTGTCAACAAAAGAAAGGAAAAAGTGGCATTCGTATCTATAAACATATAAGCAAATTATTTTTTCTTAAAGGGTAGCTTAAAATTTAGAGATTTGGAAAATAAGTTAATTGGGAATTCATACACTATATTAAGGTGTTGGGTCTCAATATTACTCCACGTTGTAATAATGTTTCGTGGGTGCCATAATCACTCCACAATGTAATGTGTTAAATTCTAGTAGTTCATCAGTATGTCAAGATTTGGGTCCCCACATGTTTGTTGGACAATTAAGGGACAAGATAGAAAATTGGACTCCACTCTTTCCCTGAGTCTAGTTAGTGTAGTTTTGTTTCACCAACACCTCTAGTTGTGAGTGACCCAATACTACTTGTGTAATGTATAAATAAATCCCTCCTCTCCTCTCTTCTTTCATGCATTTTTTCATTTAAGGGTCTCAGACTTGACATATTTGAGATCTGGTATATGATCTTCTATTGCACTATCTTAGTAATATGGATAATCAAAAGCTGAGTCTTCCCAGCAAGAGATTCACCAAGACATTAAAAGTTTTTATAATTTGATGAAAGATTTGCTAAGTTTTTATCAGTGAAATATTCGCCAATTTTTACAATATCGTATAGTTTACTGAAAGATTCGTCAATATTTTATAAGATTCTATAATAGAATGAAAGATTATCCATATATATATATATATATATATATACATATTATATTATGGATAAAATAGCCTTTAATTTTTCCTATAGATTAGGGGGATTCGTCCATTTATTATACAGTATAAATTTCGGGGGTGTTCTTGAAATTATCTCTGGTTTGTAGGATGGATTGGTGTTGATTGTTTGTGGAAAGCTAGAGATGTATTTTTTTTAAATCATGTATGCATATCTAAAAACGTATTTAAGTTTAAACATGAGTTTGTAGGATGGATTGGTGTTGATGTTTTGTGGCAAGCTGGAGATGTATTTTTTTGAATCATGGTGTTCATAGTTGGTGATCATTATTTAGAAATTGTTTCCTTAATTAAATTGAGCTTTGATTTCCTTATCCTTGTCTTCTCAATGTTGAAATAGTGTATCATTAATGATTTTGTTGGTTTTTGGTATGTTGTATTTGTTCATAAATATGATAATGGAAAGATTCACCAAGTTCTACTTCAAGTTAAGGGCTGATGCACAATCATGGACTCCTTCATAGGAACTTTAGATGCCACATAACACAGAAAAAACATGGAACCTATGACTTTAGGTGACAATTAGACATACTTCCCTAACTGATTTCAAGATGAAGTAAAAAGTAAAAAGTTAGGTAATTGAATAAGATTTCATAATATATAACTTTTATCTATATAAAAGTTGTGAAAATTATTATAAAATTAGTTTATCGTAAATTGGGTTTTCAAATTTTCAACACATCATAACATATATGTGTGTGTAGGTGCATCACTATATGAGGTAAATGATGTCATTTTTGGATAAAATCTTGCATACATAAAAATGACATATGTTACTAGTGCAACACATTTTTTTAAATCATGAATTATTTTTTTATTTTTAATTATTGAAGTCTAAAAATCTTGAAACGAAAACGTTTTGTGTGGGTGCAACACTTTACAGGCTAAAATTAATGAAATTCTTGATTTCTATATATAATATTGTAGATATCGCTCTCCGCTAGTGCGTCATATAGTTTTCTTGAGAAATGGTGAAGGAAATAAAAAGTTATATAAAAAACAATGGATGTATCTATTTTCAAAAATTGGTGTGTGTCATTTAGAAAAATAATAATAAATAAATAAAACATACATCTGTAGGAAAAAATTACATATTGAGAATCGTAAGATTGTATTCTACAATATTCTATATTTTCATAAAAAACATGTTGTCTTTGTCATAGAAAAAAACACCATCGAAACTGAGCATATTCACAGAGTTTTGAAATATAGGAAATAACCCTGGTTTATTTGTCCTAGCCAATAGGTTCGGTAGTCCGAAGCTATTTCCGAACAAGATGTCAAGCCTTATTCCCACCGAAATTTTAAATTTTACAAACTGCACTTGCGATAAAGAATGCATATGCATTATAATGCATAAACGATACAAAACACATATGCGATATAAATTGCATATGTGTTAAAAAATGCAGGTCGGGTAAAAGAACGTATCAACCATTAAGGGAATGTTGTTGAAATGGATACATAAATGAAGTCCTTGTCTAAATTTCCTTCCAATAGGATGGAGAGGAGTTATGAATCATATAATTTAGACTAAGAAAACCCCTTTTCCTAAACTAGACAATGCAATTCAATTAACATTGTTTGAGTCTGTACCAACCTCAAAACAATTGGTAGTAGGATAGAGATAAGAAGGGAAAAGTGGGGAAAGGGTATACTGTAACTTCTGATATCTACTAGGTAATTTAGAATGATTTTTCCCTTTTGCCAATGTGTTAAAGTAGCTATTCTTGAATATGGATTTAGAATACAAAGAATGTAAATATATATTGATACTTGCATAAAGAGTTAAAAGTTGAATATTTGTGTATTTGATCTTCTATAAATTTGTAACAACTTAACATACCTATTATACATTGTATGGTATATATATGTAGAAAACTATTTCCAACTAGTCATCTCGTATCGATAGCCAATCATTGTCCGTCGGTCATAGTTGGGCTTGGATACTGGAATTGAATCCTTGGCTTGGATCCTGGGATCTTGGGCTACTCAGGTGGGCTACTCTAATCCAATGGAATGGTTTCATATTGTTTCGTCTATGCGAGAAGATGGAAAATTTTAATACACACTTGATAGAATAATGGTGCATGGTACCTTTATATGATGTGATATTATTTTTATGTTTAAGTGAGCTAATATGTGTATGGGAATGTATATTGATCTTGATATTCAACTCTTCCTTCAAATGTTTATTAAAATAGCAAATATTAGTAGAAACTTGTGTATAATGGGAGGGACAATTCTCAAAAGACACCGCATTACTAGATATTCTCATGAAAACCATATTTTTAGGCCTACCTCCATAGGCTCTACTTCCAAATATCCTTCTTTCCTAATCAACATTCTATCTTATTACAAAATTGAAAAGAAAAGGTACATTTCATGAATATGTGGGATATGTATTCTCTACCTTTCCAACAAATATAGCATATTCCAGGACCTTCATTATTTTTCTTTTGATAGAGATATTCAGTCAATACTTTTGAGGTGAGAGCAAGCCATATGAGAATTTTAGACTTTTTGGATCTTTAATTCTCCAAATAATTTCCCATGACCATCTATCTTCCAAATCCTCCACATTCATAAGCTTTTGATAGTATTCCTACAATGTATAACCTCCTCCATTCTTATTTATAGTCCTGGTCAAAACATCTAGATCTTAGTTTAACTAAACTTGTCTGAATTTTAGTTTTAAAAGAAAACAATTCAATTGATCTTTCAATAGACCTATCAAGTGAAGTTGGTATTCCATCCCCATGTCCAGGTTAAAGAGGAATATTTGTCACACATATCCACACACCCTCTCTCCATCCCTCTCTATCTAACCATCACTATTTCTCTCCTTCACTATCCCTATGCATCTATAACCATCCCTCAACCCTCTCTCTCAACCCTTTTCCTCCCTCTCTTCCTCTCTCCCTACTCCTTCATTATCTCACCACTCCCCCCTCAAAAAAACTTACACACCTCTTGGTATTGGAACAGCACACCCCCTCTCCCTCTATAACCAACCCCCCCCATTTGCCTCTCTCAAACACATCCATGCACCCTCTCGCTATCTCTCTATCTCTCTCTCTCACACACACACAATCCATCATCTCTATCCCTTGGTGCAACCATTCTTGACCATCCTTCATTTCCCTAAATCCCTCCTCTCTTGCCCTCTAACCATCCCTCCATCCATCATTGTCTCTCCCTCCCTCTCCCTCCCTCTCTCTCTCTCTCTCTCTCTCTCTCTCTCTCTCTCTCTCTCTACCCAATCTCTCCCTCTCTCTCTTTGACTCTACCCACTCTCACTCTTTAACCACCCCCCCGATTTGTCTCACTCACTCACTTTATACCTATCTCTATACAACCACTCCATCCATCCCTCTCCTCCCTCTCCTCCCTCTCACTCTTTAAACCCCCCACCCCCATTTGTCCCTCCATCCATTATGTTATATCTTTCCTCCATCCATTACCCTATATATTTGTTGCACCCAATCATCCCTCCCTCCTATATATCTCCCTCTCACATCTTCCTATGTATCTTACCCCCCATCCCTCCATACCACTTATATTTATTCCCCTCCCACTTATATTTCTCCTCCCTTCATTCCCCCTTTCATATCTCTCCCCTACCCATCCCCCCATTCCCCTTATATTTCTCCTCCTTTCATCCCCCCCATATCTCTCCTCTACCCATCTATCCTTCCCATGATTCCCTCTACACCTTTCTCTCCCTCCTTTGATTACCCCCCCTCCTTTAGCTTAATCAAAGTAATGTTAATTCCTCCTTACCTAACATGATTTTCATATCACATATGTCACATATATCGCATATGCAATATTAAAATCATGTTTTACGTAGAGACCGCTCGGGGTAAACCATTGTAACCATACCGCATATGTGATATAACACATATGCATTAAAACAAACATGTGTTATATCGCATATGTGATACTTGTTTTATAAAAAAATGTTGGGTTGTGGGCTGTGGGCAAGTTTAACTATAGAAAAAGATAGAATTCCTTTGAACCCATGCACAAAGAACTCTACAACCTGTCATTTCATCATTTATTACACAAATCCATAGGTATTTTACAAGTTTGGGTGGATTTCAATGGGGAATGTACATAATAGAGGATGGAAATCAGAGAGGAAGGTGCTTACACCAGAAGAAGATAAAAAAAGAGAGAGGGAAGAATCAAGAAATCGTCGGCATTCAATCGATGAGAAAATACTTCCCATTCCCACTCAACTAAAAAATACATTTTTGGATACCCCAGAGGAAGAGTCAAAGCAGAGCAATTTGATAGTGGACAATACCATTCATTCTCCAGTTAACCACATTTCAGTATCGAGTTCATTGGATGGAACACTACACTTTGCATCAAATACTTGCACCTCAAAATCTTGGGGAAAAACAAAGATACCTAATGTAGAGGTTGAGGAGGATAATGCAATGTTAATGGAAGTTGGTTATGGGGAATATGAAAATATCAGTGCATTATTAGGGAGACAATTTTGTGAAGAGTTCAATCATTATGTTCCTAACGATGAAATGTGGCTCCGCAATGACCATGCAAGGTGGTTCAATATCCTAATCAAAGTTGTTAGCCTGTAGTGGATGTAAACATCTCTCCCTCATTTCAAACCACAAAAAATATCGCATCAAGGCGTAAGAGAACTCCTAAATGCATACAAGTGGATGAGAGCGAGTTGAATTCCATGGAAGGTAAGGTGCCTAAACGCACTATCCTTCATCATTTTTCTCAAATAATGAAACAATATTTTGATAAAAAAATATGAAGCCGATAAATGTCAATTGTTTTTAGCTTTGATTAAATCTACGAGTATGGAAACTGTTAGAATAAATTTAGGGATAAGAACATTGAACAATATCGAATCAAGTAATCACATTATGAAATCTCTTAATGTTGCATTCACATCGATTAGTAAAAAAACCCATTCACAGATCTATAATGTGGCTCGTCGTGTCTTGGCTCAATCAATTGTAAGTAGATCGACAAGACAACATCGTTTACTTAAATGAACATCACAATTTGTGCCTTTAAATCCAAAGACACTTAAAAAGTATTCAGTAAAAAGAGACAAGCTTGATGTAGAGGGACAAATGGAAACATTATGGGAATTTAGCGGTAGGTTTCCCCATAAATACATTACTTAAAACAATGTGTAGAGGATTCTTGCAACAAATGTGGGGGGCTATCATTATGGTCTTATTGCATCCAAGAGACTGGAGATAAACCATTCAGGAAACCAATTGTCAAGAAGCAGAACTATCAGTATGAGACATATCAACTACATGATGGGAAAGAAAGTAGGAAGATTAAATTGGTAACTTCACAGGTGACAATGTACACGAATAATACTCATTTAAATGACTATATTGTTTATGTTGTTTTATAATATTGTTTATTAACATAAATTAATATTCATATAAATATTGTTATGTTGTTTATAACATTGCTTATTTTGTTTCCCACCAGGTGCAAGTATGTGAATTTATTTCAGAGTTCCGTGGAATTATCCAAAAGTACATTCAACATGTTGATATGGCATGGTGGAAAGATGAGCAATTCAGAATATGTCGAGACACCTTCCCTCTTGGAACAATACTATCAGTGGTTGACTTTGCAGAAAATTACACCCTAAAACCACAAAATGAAATACAAAGTTAGTAATAGTACTCAGAGCCGGTGAGCATAATGGTCCATATCACTTATCAACATGGGCCAGATAGCAATGAAGAGAAACTTGTGATATTCAAGATGAGCAGTTTAGAATATGCCGAGACACCTTCCCTCTCGGAACAATACTATCAGTGGTTGACTTTGCAGAAAATTACACCCTACAACCACAAAATGAAATACAAATTTAGTACTATCACTCAGAGTAGGTGAGCATAATGGTCCAAATCGCTTTTCAACATGGACCAGATAGCAATGAAGAGAAAAGTGTGATATTGAAATAACATCACTTCTACATAATTGACAATCGATCCCATGACATCCATTATGTGTAACATTGCTTTAAATTGTTTTATGATCATGTGATAGCTATGGATATACCATTTGTCATCATTTGATATGGTCAGATGGTTGTGCTGGTCAGTTTAAGAATGCACATGTATTTCAATTGTTGTGTTTGTTGAACATAAAATAAAAGGTGCCACATATATGGAACTACTTTGAAACTGGTCATGGAAAAGGAGAGAATGATGGCACTATTGCATGCATAAAAACTACCCTTGGAAGGGAAGAGATTAAGTTTACAGGTGCTTTCCTTCGAGACGCTGCATCTATCATGAAATGGCATGCATCTGTGATGGGAGAACAAGCAACAAGGAAAAACCTAGTGTGGAGAATATTATGGCAGGTGACAAATGTGGACCGATCCAACACACATAGGGTGAACATAGTGCATAGAACTCGACAGTTTAATTAAATTAGAAGCTCATACAACTCGGCCCTACAAATATGGACAAGCGTGAAGGATTTCTTTTGTGGCTCCTATAGCATCGATGAATGGTATGATTGTGAGTATACAGATATGGTTGATACATGGGATCAAGTGACACTTGCCACCGATTTCAAGGGGAATAATAAATTAGACCGAGTGGAAGATGATCAGACATATATTTCTACAGACTATGATCGCATATTAGATCTCATACAAGTAGGTACAAAAGAGTAAATTTGTAGTACCTAAATCACTGCAAGCCTTTACATATAAAGAAATTTTATGTATGTTATATGCAAGACCTTTTTTAATAAATGTATTGTTAACTCAACTTATTTCCTTTCATAGGTCAGATATATGTAGTGGTTTCCCCAAAAAATAATGAATGGGGTTCTAACTATTGGTTGGCTCATTCCTTAAAGGGGAAACAAACCATTTTCAAACCTATTACAGATGATGAAAATATTGAATTCCCAACTGGCTCTATGGTTATAAAAGGGGAGTAATTGATAGTAGAAGCACAATAGAAAAGGAAGGGTAGGTATGTATATCAATATTATAGACCAAGCGCTATTGTATACCACTTCACCAACCTGGTAGTTGGTATAAACACCAAGTTGAGCACACTTTTGAACAAAAATAGGTCACATGTACGATACTTTCTACCACATTTATAGCATGAGAGATTGATGGACACCATCGACAGCAGAGATGATCCAGATGGCCTACTCGAGTGAGTGCATTGTTAGGTGTTACTAGATTGTCTAGTGTGGCCAGATTTCCATGTGTGTTGTTTAAACTTTAAAGTGTGTGTAGCCAAGGAAAAACCATGCCTATGTGCAGATGCACCTCACTGCCGTCTAAGGGACAAAAGGGTAGAGTACAAAATGGAAAATCTAGCTGCAAAACAAACTATTAGCAACACAAATAAAAAAATACAAATAATCTAAAAAACTAAAAAAAAACAACAAGACTGTTATACCTTCTGATTTACTTGAAAGGGGGCCACCGTGCCTTGACTCATAATGTTACCACTTCTCCATAGATTTGGGTAGTATGGAGGTTGACTCAACACACAAAATAGGGAGAAAGTGGGGCAAATGGAATGTTTGGTGACTTGAGATGAGTAATTTGAGAGTGATGGTTTCTCAAAGTACTCATGCAAGTATAATAACGAAAATGTTGTGATGGGGGCCTCCACCCTTTATTTATATGTTTTATGTCCTTTTCTCTCATTTAGGGTTTTGGACCCTAATTAGGGTTTTAGGCCCTACTTAGGGTTTTAAGCCCCTTTGTTGTTTTTTTATCTATTTTGGGGTTTTTACCCTCTTTGTGAGCTTTTTAGCTCTTTTGTGGGGTTTTTAGTCCCTTTTTAATATTTTTGAGGTTTTTTAGAGAGAATAAGGTTAAAACATATGTGTGGAGTTCCAAAATGAGGTGAAAAGGTTAGGAAATGGATGTTTGTTTGTGGTGTAGGTCATGTAGAGTTGGTTGAGCAATTTTTTGTGTTAACAGATTGCCCCCTGATGTGTGAGGGTAGGAGCTCATCGTATGGACGACAGACATCATAGGAACTTGGGGATAGTGGAGATACCTGCGAAGAAGTGGCGCTTCCTCGTTCGCAACATGGTGGATTTTGGTTTTGTATTAATGTTGGTTCCCATCAATGGGTGAGATACAAAGAATATGTGACATCTATATGGATAGGGAGGGCATAACCATTCTTGTAACAATGTCAAAAGAATCAATAGTGGGATAACAGCTCCAAAATACAAGAGTCTATGATATACAACTATTGTTACATAATGGTTTCCTCAATGAGAGGCTGAATACAATACTGATTTGAAGAATTGATACATAGGACCCATGGCATTCTCATGGAATGTGATATCTTCACAACTGATGATCTGATGATTCTAAAAGTGTTCATAACTTTGTAGGGACTCACTGGCGGAGAGTCAGAGTCTTTGTGGTACAATATGCTACATCAATCATGAATCTATATAGAACCACTGCTACGGGGGCTTTTAATCCCTATTTCCAATGCAACCCAGAAATCAAAAGGGACATAAACATTTCTGGGTCCCTTAATAGACTCACCAATGTTCTAGAGTCAAGTGACAACCATGTTCTTCGACCAAATGCTGCATGAACCAATTATTAATTCTTGCACATGATCTAGGAACTAAGATTCAATCTCATCAAAGAATTATTAACAATTACTCATGAATTGGAAATTTTCAGGAACAAAATAGGTTTCCTCTCTGTATATTATATAAACAATAAAGGATTACAATTCCCATGCATGAGCCATAGCTTAACTCAATGAAGATTTCGAATAACTAAGGGACAATTCGAATTCCCATGCATGAGTCTAGCTTAACTGACTCTTTGCCATGCAATACCGCTCAGTTAACCACTTGACAAAAAACCTTAATTGACTCACCAATCCCTAACTGAAGTTGGAGTGCAATAAATGACTTAATCTCAACTGAAGGAGATCAAACACATGTCATAGCAACCAACCATCAAGTGCTAGTACTGCAAAACTCCAATAAACCTTGATGAGGTTAACTGAAGCTGAGATGACCATCAAAAGTTGGTGAAGGTGCCTAGTTCACTCCAGTTCATTAAATAATAATAAAATAATCAATAAATAATGATTAAATAATATATTTAATGCATGGAGGCGCCTTAACTGACTGTAACTGATTGGTTGAACTGAAAGTAACCCCCAGTTAGCAATTAGGTGCATGAATGTCAACCAGATCACCCCTGGAGTGCTCCAGTTAGCCTCCTTGACTGTAGGAAAGGCTAAGTTAGCCTCCTTGACTGTAGGTAGGTGTGGGAGTGACTAGGATGATGGTAATTAATGCTCCTTGATGTCAATTAAACTTAGGATAGTGGTTTAACTAGGCCAATTTGACTGAAGAGTGTGTACGATGGTAAATGTCTCCAACACCAATACCCTATATGCGTCTCAATGGTGCGATGATGTAGTTGAAGTCGACCACATGAGACAACCATCCCCGGAGGCACTAAGGACTCCTCTCAAGTGGTCCAAGTAACTCATCAATGAGGTTAATGAAAGTAGGATACATGGACCTCTGGGACTATCCTCTATAATAGATGTGTTGTTGTCGATAGAGGGAGACTTGCAATTGATCAAGGCAATGATGTTTCCTTGACCAACAGCACGAGGGGTGTGACCAAAGATGTGGGACAAATTGGGGAATAACACACTAAGTGGGGGAACAAGGGAAAGGAATCATGGGAACTTCCTTTGTTCAAAGTAATGATGGCAGGGCTGACCTGGTAGTAAATAAAACAAACTCATGGGAGAGGGATCATAGCTATAATACTGGGAATGTAACTACAGATGGGAAATACTTGGGGGGGTGAGGTAACTTAGATTTTTGATATCCAAGGGATCCAAGGAATTCTCATCACAGAATAATCTGAACAAAGGAGACGCAATGGGGGAATGTTGCTGAACTGTAATATATGGGTTGGCCCCTAAAGACATCGTTATGACACAATCTTGTGGATTTTTAGCAAGCCCAAAAAATCAAATGCTCGATGGTGCTTTCAATTTTAGAGAGTATGAAAACGTGAAGAAGACTCCCGGTGGGGTCTCTTTTTCATGGATAGTCTCATGTTCTTGAAAAGGGATAAAAGTGTACATAGGAGAGCTCGCTCACCCTTTTTAGGGGATGGGAGAATTCTTTACTGTTGGTAGTCCAATCAAGCCAGAGAAGGTTAAACTTGTACTGACTAGATGACCATTCAAATACTTTTACGAGCATGAACGAAACCAAGTTTGCTCGAAAATATTTTCTTGATGAGAAGGATGGAAAAGAGCTTAAATACAACCCATAATGATATTTTTCATGAAGTTCAGTCCCAATGCCCGAGAAAGCATAAAAGGATGCAAAGGGAAATGTTGTTGGCTTGAGTGTGCCAAGGTGGTCCTTTTCTTATGGTAGTCTACACATTCCTCAAAAGGAGATAAACTAGACTATGTAGATGTGATTTCCAATAATTTAACGAGTGGGAAAGAAATCAAGTGCATTCGATGATCTTTTCATTCATTTAGGAGTCAGAAAAGATCTTAACAGAAACTCCATAATGGTCAACCAAGAAAGGGGGGAGTGTTCAATATATGGACTGAGGTTATGGTGTGAATATAGATGATGGGCGTAAATGCATGACACTAATGGTGCCCCCTTGTGGAACGATGGATGGTGTTCAAAGGTGGTCAACAGTGCAATATGGATGGAGCAGATGGCTTGTGAACATGCCAAAATATATAGAGGAAGGCCCACATGGAGGCATGCAAATCAGGGTAAGTTCTGGGAAATGGTCCAAAAAATCATGGGTAAAACATGAGACAAGGGTCTCATCAAAATACAAAGGATAGAAAGCTGAAACCAACAGTGTGGAATAAGTCCCAAATGGAATTTAGATGGCTCTGCAATGCTCGAATGAAAAATAGACCCAATGAGGCCTATAAATAGGGGGAACACATGACAAGTGTCATTGTTACTGTTCAGTGCTGAGTTGGAGTGGAGGACCCTAGACTTATTTCATTGATTTATTTTGTTTTGACCAGCGATTTTCTGATACACAACTTGCTGGTAAGAGTACACACAAAACCCGCTTCTTTCAATGGTTTGGTTTTTTTATTTTCTCACCCAGGGGCCTAGGATACTCTGCAAGGGTTTTTCCCGGCCAGGTCGCACCTTTCGAGGACAAATTAATGACAAGGTCACTCTTTTCAGCCGTACAGAAGAAACTGGGTTGCTTCTATGGAGGAGAAACAAACAACTTGGGGTCGCACCTATCTGGCTAGAAGGTGCGACTGAGTCTCAACTATGGGGCCAAAATTCTTGACCTGGTCGCTAGTTCTGGCTAAAAAGAGGTGACTTGGCCCCTAAATGGGTGTTTTGCTGAGTGTTGTGTCTAACAGGGGTTTTGTTACTATGCAAGATGGCTCAACTTGTGTGGAGGGAGTGGGATTGTAAGGTTTTGGGGTGGGATGCTCTAAGGGATGCAGGAATACAGGATGCACTATCCCATTGCGGTTTTTCAAGTTCATGTAGGTTCCTTTGATGAAGAACTTGCAACCACTTCTTGAGACTTTGGTGAGTTTTTGGGATGTTGGCAAAGAGTGCTTCATCATACAGGGGAAACCTCTTGAGATTACGCTGCAAGATGTGTACTTCCTAACTGGGCTCCTGATGCTAGGAGTGTTTGGAGACATGGAACCAAATATCTCACATGGGGAGAGTTTGGATGACCTCTGCGAGAGGAATTGTTATGCCTCTATGTATGTGCATGGGTCATATATCTTACTTATTGACATTGAGAGTCTTTCGACTCATGTAGTTGCAATGATAGTGCTATGTATCTTGGGTTCATTTGGGAACCAAAAAATATCTGGGGGCAACTCCAGAGGGTAGAGAGTGCGATGGGGGACACATATTATGGATGGGCCTAGATGTACTTGACTGGAATTCGGTGTGCACTGAACCATCCCAAGATGATTGGAGAGGACTTATATTTTTCTTCATTTTTTTTCTCTTTCTTCTTTGAGAGAGTTTTTAGCCTTCAACCACACTTAGCGGTGTGGGATGGTGGGACTCAAGATCCTCAGATGCACAGATGGTGCAATATGATGGTGCGAGAGGGGGGCCACATGGTGGGATGATTTTTTACTCAAGATCTGCTAGATCATTGGAGGAAACTCTCGGTATTCATTGGGGACTACCCATACCATGAGATGGACTTTCGGCGACACCTAGAGATGCCCTGACCTCCAGGAAAGGCTCGGGGACCAGATGGTATGCATACATGATGCTTTATGTGTTTACATTCATATATAGAGTACTTATCTTATTGGTATCTAGTTGATGTGCAGGGACTGATGACATAATTGTGTGCTTGTGCAAATGTTGGTCATCGCCCTCCAGCAGGGTACCAACGTTGGATGGGCAGGGTGGAGGGACTAGATCCACCCATACAGGGATGTAAGAGGGAGTGACATACTTTGGATGATCTCTGACATCTTATTGAGTGCCTACTAGAGGGAGTTACAGATGATGGTTAGAATTATTTAGAAGATGATATTATTACTACTTGTTACCATGCTCCCCCTGAGTGGATTCCTCTCATGAAGAGGATTGTTGTTGCTGGTAAGTATGTGCGAGTAGCAGTGCGGGGAGATATGGTTATGGATGATGATAATGAATCTAGTGAGGAGGAGGAGCAGTCAAAGGAGGAGTTGGATGACTAGGAGGAGGGTTTTCGACTCTGATTAGTAGCTGGTGGTGCTTCCTCTAGTGTGATGGTGCACTACGATCTTTGTATTGACATATGTATTTAGCTGATAAATATTTCTGGGGATTCTAATTTTGTACCAAACACTTTGAAATTTTATAGATATATATATTTTTGATGCATGTGGATGTACTTTTGTGGTTTTTATGTGAGTCTTTTTATGATGCAAAATTCCTAGATGATGTATGTTACACATGTATGCATGATTATATGTTAATTCATGATGCATTTTTTTATATGATTCCTATATGCGGTGATGAATATGCCATTCTAGAATATCATTAGCCATTTGATCTGCTACACTGTTGAGGTTTCTGGGAACATGTGTGAATGTAATGGATTTAAAATTTCTAACCAACTGTTTAGTGTGTAGGAATTTTCTAAAAAGGAAAGGATCACGTACCCGGTAGTGATTATTCAACTGGGAGACAAGAAGATGGGAGTCTAAGAAGAAATCGAGGTTATGAATACCCAACTGGAGGGCGGCCAATAAGATTCTAGTGACACCATCGTACTGAACCTGGTTGTTGGTTGCGATGCCCATGCACATTCCGTCGATGTGGATCAAATCATGTGACAAGGAATAGAGAACCCATGCAGCCGAGGTGAGATTTGGAGACCATCTACTTGCTCCATCAGCAAATCTAGTCTAGCGACGCGAGGTAGGATCCATATGGATAAATTAAGTAAGAAAAGTGGAAGCTTCACTTCAAGAACTGTGTAAAACAAAAAGAAAAAAACTATACTACAAGTGACTCATTGTTGTGATGTTAGGGAGAGGACCTCTGATGAAGGAAATTGACCTTTCCTTGGAGAATCTATAGTTGGTTCCCAGTATGTGGGGGAAGAGTCTAAAATTTGATAAGAATACCCGATTCTACACCATGGTAAGAGTGGAAAGGGGTAAAATTGATGATGGTTCTATAGGTCTTTCCATCATCTTGAGAGTGGCGTCAGGATAGATCAGGTGGATCTTCTGTGTTCGAGGAAATGGAAAGATTACTGGATCTAGAGATCATGTATATAGTTGGGGTGGTCGTGCAAGAAACCAGAGGGTAGATCTCTTCAATGATAGTGATCTTAGATTCAAGGGAATGTTTTTGAATATTTCTAAGGGCGGCCCGATACTCGGCCAAGTCTTGGTAGTGGTGAGAATAATGTCCATACAATCTGCAAAGTGTGCATGCATGTTTCATCCTCAAAGACTTGCTTTTTATTGTTGGTTTAGTTGGGAGGATGACTACCGGAATGTTCTCTCTTGTATCCATGGAATCTAGGTGTGTGCGAAGGATGGGAATTTCTTGAAAATTCTGGGTTGCGTGACTCTATACATTGCACATGGCACAAGGTGGCATTGGTTGTGATTCAAAGGTTGTTTTAGTGTTTTTTTCTCGAGTCCTTTTGAGAGGAGGTGGGGCTGATGTAGGCGCAGAAGGATTTTTTTGTGGGCCGGGAGGGGGGTGTGACTTGACCGCATTGGGTTGCATGGGAGTCAACACAACCTGGGGCATTTGAGGCTGGGAAGGTGATTGAAGGTACCACACAGGAATCCCCAATGTAAAGTTAGGTAGGCTTAAAGTAGCCATCGCTGGCCTGCTAACAATGTCGGATGGTGGGAAAAGGAAATGAATCATACAGATTGGGAGAGAGCCCTAATAATTCCCTGGTGATTGCATTTGAGGCTGTGGCTATGCTTTGGGTTGCGGTTGTGGTTGGGGTTTGGGTTGAACATTGTTGGATCAAGGAATGCACAAGTCTACAGTGTAGCTTGATGCTGGTGGAGGAGGTAAAGATGGGAAAGAAGCCATCATGGAAGTGTCGATGAACAATTTGGGACCGACAGCTGACACAGAAGGGATGAATGCACTTTTGATGGAGGTATCAACGGTAGGGATGGCATTGTTTGGTGTGGCCGACTACTGCATATCATGGAAATTTAATTGGTGCACCGTTACAATCTTCCCGTCATGAGGGAACATCATAAAGCTAAAGAAGGTGGATGCCACAGCTCTCATAGCATACATGTAACTATGTCCAAGGAGAAGGTTATAGTCAATTTAAGCATTGACAACCTCTATGTCAATCAAAACTATCTTACTGGCTAATGATATGGGGACATATAGAAGAATTCCCTGAGATTTGGTGGGGTGGCCATCATATGCGCGTAGTGTAGTGGTGGATGGTTGGAGGGTTGCAGACTCGAATTTCTACCTGACAAATGTTGACATGACGTAGGTGGATTCCCTTTCATCAATGTATGACCAAGTTCTGGATTCAGACTGAAATATGGAAAGCGACTGTAGAGGGAATTATTGGCTCTCCTTGATCCAAATCGAATGTGATCAACCTGGAATCAGAGGGATCCACAACGCCAAGTACGAATAACAACTCTTTCCAATATGGCAGGCATGTTTTGAACACCTCAAGAGTGGACATGGATGTAGGTTACTATGCCAAGTCATCAACAATATTGTCGTCCAAGGCAACTTTGGAAGTGGAATTGTTGGCAATATGTCACATGGGAAACCGTGGACCTCTAGCCACCCCGTCGGTGGGGAGTGCGGGTAAGTGGAGAGGCATATTGTGAGTGCTAGAAGTGAATGTCACTGATGGGTCAGCGGTTTCCATGGTAGACCCATACTGGTTTTGTCTATTCTGGAGGTTTATCTCTTCAGTTGACATTGCCATCAAGTGATGGACTCGAGCCTCCGTAGGTGGAGCCGTAATGAGTGCTGCGGGAATAGGTGGTGGTAGGGGTGCGGTTACAACCATTCCTTGGATTGGTAGCAGGTTCTGGAGCACCATGGGTGGAGGTCCTTGTGGCGCTGGGTTGGGTTGAGCCTGTGCTACTGCATGGGTGTCCCGTTGAGCTTCATTTTGGAGAAATTGCAACACAGTCGATATGCAGGAATTCATGAGTGTAATGACCGTAGACATTGCATAACTAACATGAATGACTAGTCTGTAAGGGAGTATTCTGTCTTGGTCAATTAGGTTGTTGGGGGTTTTTGTATGGTGGTTTAGCGCCATTTTTGTTAGGAGGGTTAGGTTATTGGCCACCTCCTTGTTGTTGGTTGTTACCCACATTTCTTCCACAGTTTTTTCTACCTTTCCCTTGTTGGTTATTGTGAGCCGGTTGGTTGGGAATATTTTGCTGAGAAAAAACTTGACCCATGGACATCGAAGGAGCTAGGGTAGGGGCAAGAGTGTCTTGCATGGGTGCTGCATAATAGGCTGGGGGAGCTGGAGGGGCTACAAAACAAGTCATTGGTCCTGAATATGGTTGTGCCATCCATGTTGGTGCGTGGGCATGCTGAGTTGGCGCAGGCTATGCATAAGAGGGTGTGGCTCTAGACTGAGTCGTCATCCTTGAGTAGTCAGGTGCTTGGTTTGGTTGCGCAACATTACAGGTGTTGCTTGGGTGTGGTGGCATCATAGGAGGTGCCACATGGTACTATGGGTGTTGGGAGATAGAACCTATAAGGCCATCTGTAGCATGCGTTGCCCCCAACGCATCACGATGAGAGGTACCAGCACGCGGAGCATCTGGAATGATGGTGTAGAGGTATCCAAATTGAGCATAAATAAAATCAAATTTTTGGGCCTTCAAGATGGACTCTTCCTCGGACTGGGGACGTTCAGAGGCGACGTCCTTGGCTATGGGTGGTAGCAAGGTTTTTAAGAACCAATTGAGAAAAGTATTGTCATCAAGTTGATTCTTGCACAGGATAGGACATCACCACCACTCGTGGATGTGGTCGGTTATGTGGGTCGCAGTGTTTTGGCGGCAAGACAACAAGATCTCAACCCCCTCATCATATCTGACAGGGATTTGGAAGTATTGTAGGAACATGAAGGAAATGGAATTGAAGTCAGGGTAAGAGGCTTGGGGTAGCTCAATATACCATTTGGTTGTGGTTCTTATGAGGGTGTGCTATAATAGCCTAAGTCTGATCGAATCATCCAAAATGTTGTTTGACGAGCACCATAGGTGAAATGAGATAATGTGGTTTTAAGGGCACTCTCCTTCCTTCCCTTCAAACTTTGGAATGTCTAACGGGAGTTTGTGGCTGGCATGGGAGGCCAATGGGGTTGATGAATGATTGCATCATTGGTTAACCTGGCCAAATCAGGCAAGTTGAAGTGAGCCATGAATGGGAGGTTAGACCCAAGGTTTGTGCAGGAGGGATAAAAAATGGTGCCGAAGTTTGTAGGAGTGTGATGTCCATGCATGAATGAGGGAACCTGAGCTTTACTTCCCACAATGGGAATAATCAAGATGCTCACAGAATGGTCGTTTCCCCTAGGTATGAAAGGTGTTATTGTGGGAATGACAGGGGTTGGTGTGGGACCACCACTAATGGGTAGCAAAATCACAATTCCATGCACAACAGTACTAGGACCACTGAACGGGATATTGGTGATGATGTGATGTAGGGACATGGGTCCGCTGCCAACCACCCCTCCTGAGAAGGGATAAGGATTTACACCGGCCATGGAGCTACATGGTGTGGTGAAAATATTCGGCTTGGATTTATAGGAATCTGAGTCAGAATCAAAGGTCGTGTGACCTTCTAATGGTGAGGAGGGTTGTCGAGGAGGGCCTCAATGGTGGTGGTCTAACGACCCAAACTAAGGGGGATACCCCCTAAGGCGTGAGGAAGAGTGTGGTGGATCAATGGTTGTTTTCTAGTAGTAACCGGTAATGAATTTTGGAACCTAGTTTAAATGGATTCCTATTGGTTCACAAGTGATCACTCGGATTCCAAGACTGCCAAAAGATACTGCTTGGATTTTTCCTCATAACGGTGATTCTAGTCAATTTGAAAGGGTTGTTGCCCGTTTCGCTTAGAAATTCCTCTCGTTGGCCAGCTACTTTGAGGTTCCTGTGGTACTCCTCATAATGAGTTTTAGGGAAGAGCCCAAGAAATTCCCACAATTATGGCGGTTGAGACTTATGTCTTCAAACCGCAATATTTGATTAAGTAAATTGGTCACTTTTGTGGTTCACTCAGGATCATGAACCAAGTTTGGTTGAATTATATGGTCTGAAAGTGTGCACTTTGTGTATGAGATTATTCGTTTTACCTTTTCAATTATGTAATGAGTAAATGATACTGGATTCTCTAAAAATATTAAGTAATGGGCCTAAATAAAAAAAAATTGAAAAAGTAAAGAAAAGCCAAAGTGCAATGCAAACTGTAATGATGGAAAAAACTAACTGTAACTTGTTGTGAATCGGTAGTGTGACTACCCCGCTTGTGTATCCCTCAAAATCCAAGAAGGAGTGTTGGGCTCTCATCAAGGTGGAAACAATTCCACCTGTAGATCCACAGGTCACTCCTTAAATGCCTGGTGCTCAACAGGGAGGACGCGAATGCCATGAAACCCCCAACGGTTTCCACTCCCTCTAGCTTCCAAGGTCACTTTTTTTTAATGGGAAAATAAACGACAGAAACATATCCCTATTACTACACTCACTCAACCCCCTGTCTCATCTCAGAAGGCCCCGAAGGGTGATGACTGAGTAGAGGAGTAAGGGATGAATGAGATGGTTAGTTTCCAATGTTTTAATAATGAAAAACAAAATGTAACTTGTAGAAAATAACTTTAAAATAGGTAGATCTACATGTGACAGTCAACTGGTGGTGAATGGATCATTCATATAGGAAAACAAATGAAAAATTGATTCAAAAAAAGATAGGTCGCTTCTGACTGCTGAACAACGATGACTAAGTTGCACAAACAGTCCAAAGAGTAGCGACTGGGTCACCCCTGAGGAAAAAAACAATAGTGACAGTTCCCTGGGAGGAAATTCGCTCCTTTAGAGGCTAAACCAACAACTGGGTCTCTCCTTTAGGGGTTGAATCAGCGGCTGGGTTGCTCCTTTCATCCTGAAAACAACAATTGGGATGGAAAACAGAAAATTCAAAAAAATTGTGATGATAGTGGTTGACAAGGGCATGCCGAGGTGTCATACAAACTTGGACCGGCCTCATGATGCCCTGATTAAGGACGGCTATGAAGGAAAACCTAAAAAAAACTTGTAAAACCAAGGATCCAATGGGATCTTCCCCGTGGAGTCACCAAAACTGTAGCCAAGGAAAAACCCTAGCTACGTGTAGATACACCTCCCTTCTGTCTAAGGGATGAAAGGGTAGATTTCAAAATGTAAAAGCTAGCTGCAAAATGAACTATTAGCAACACAAATAAGCAAATACAAATAATCTAAAAAACTATACAAAAACAATGAGACTGTTATACCTTCCAATTTATTTGAAAGGGTGCCACCGTGCCCTGACTCATAATGGTACCACTTTTCCATAGGTTTGGGTAGTATGGAGGTTGACTCAACACACAAAATAGGGAGCAAGTGGGGCAACTGGAATGTTTGGTGACTTTAGATGAGTAGTTTGAGAGCTATGGTTTCTCAAAGTACTCATGAAAGTATAATAACGATGAAAGGAATTAATCATGTTGTGATGCGAACCTCCACCCTTTATTTATATTTTTTTTTCTATCCTTTTCTCTCATTTAGGGTTTTGAACCCTAATTAGGGTTTTAGGACCTACTTAGGGTTTTCAGCCCATTTTTGTTGTTTTTTAGCTATTTTGGGTTTTTTAGCCCCCTTGTGAGCTTTTTATCTCTTTTGTGAGATTTTTAGCTCTTTTGTGGGTTTTTCAGGCCCCTTTTAATATTTTTGAGCTTGTTTAGAGAGAATAAGGTTAAAACATAGGTGTGGAGGTCGAAAATGAGGGGAAAAGGTTAGGAAATGGATGTATTTATGTGGTTTAGGCCGTGTAGAGCTGGTTGAGCAATTTGTTATGTTAACAATGCGTGCTAAAGAACAATTTCAATACCATTCACCTATACAATTTCAATACTAACCTATGATTGATGAATACCATTCACCGAAATCCTACTATTCACGGTATAATGGACAGTATAAACAGGATCCTACACCCTCGGGTGACTTATCTATAAATAAGGTTTGCGCAATTTCATTGGGTTCTCTTTCTTTTTTATGAGAGTACTAATGTTTAGCCTTTCATTTCCCTAGGATACAAACACAATCCATGGCACATTGGAGGCACCAAGAACTAATGGTGTCTTTAGACACCACCAAATAGAATTCAGAAAATAACATGCTCTAGAGTTGTTTCATTTACTTTTAATGAATTTTTTTTATATATTAATGCACATTAAATTACATTCGTGGGTCAACTCTAAGAAAATCTTGCATTTGTGGTTCAAATCTGCAAAAAAATCCACCATGGGACTATTGGTAGTGGAGCCAATTGCATGCAATTATGCTGGTCCGTTTGGTTTTTCGCTCCAGGACCAAAAGTCACCAAGTGTCCTTGAACCACTTTTTGAGGCTACTTTCAACTGGACATAAATCGAAAACCATAGGTCGTATCGATGAACAGTTGGCTCCGTTGGTCTCCTAGAATTCAAATACATCTAGGGGGACCTATCCCGCCTGTTTTCATTTCTTAGTGATTACATTGTGCATTGATTTCATAAACTAGGGTTTTTCTTAGTTTCCTTGAATGCAACTCTTGCATTGGTGGGTTAACTCTGCAAAAGCCTCCACCATGGGACTATTGGTAGTGTTTCCATATTGGCCTTTCCCATACACACCTATAGGATCCAACAAGATGCAATTATGCTGATCCGTTTAGTTTTTCCCTCCAAGAGAAAAAGTCACCAAGTGTCATTGAACCACATTTTGAGGTGACTTTCAACTGGACATAAATTGACAACCGGAGGTCGAATCGATGAACCATCGACTCCATTGGTCTCCTGGCATGTGAATACATCTAGGGGGGCCTCTCCAGCCTATTTTCATTTCCCAGTGACTACATTGTGAATTGAGTTTGTAAACTAGGTTTATGCTCAGTTTCCTTGAATGCAACTCTTGCATTGGTTCCTCAACTCTACAAAAAAATCCATTGTGTGAATTTTGGTAGTGTTTCCATATTGGTCTTGCCCATAAACTAGGGTTTTGCTTAGTTTCCTTGGATGTAACTCTTGAATTGGTGGGTCAACTATTGCATTGGTGGGTCAACTCTTTCATTGGTGACACACATATGTTAATTTCTGAAGTCTCATTAATTTTCCCTAGTTTAAAACTTTTCTACATGGCATAATAGTTTTTTTTGGTTGGGATCACTCTATAGGTGAAAGAGGGATTTGGTATTCCAATTGTTGTGTACTTAGGTTAGGTGCTTGAATTTATTGATATTGTTAGGTGTGATACTCTAAGTTTCTTGAGAGAATTTCTTGAACCCTAAAAAATGTTTTGTCTTTTTCATATTGTTGTTTTTTTAACATGGATATGGATATGGTTTCTCGCTTATATATTAACATTGTGTCTAGACTTGGATAGTATGTGGACATTGGAGCTTTAAGATGTGTGACATATGATACGTTATTATTAAACATGTTTCAAGAAAAAGAGGGAGGCATGAGTGTGGATCTTGTTCATGATGCTACTTATCATGTATGAGTGAAGTTCTATTTGTTCCTTCTTTTAATAAGAATGTTTTGAGAGAATTCCTTACATGATATATGTATAGTATAAAGTTCCATTTGAAGGAAAATAGCGCACCATCAATGATTTTAGTTTGTTGAAAGAGGCTGGTATTTTCAGGTTTATTGTTGATCAAGTGGAACTTGTACATTCCATGGAATTTCTTAGGTAGAGGGAATTTACCTTTATGATACTCTTTCTTGAAAATTCTTTTAGAAAGAGAGACTTAACCTAGATCAAGTTAGTGTGTATATTGTCAAAGGTATTAAGGTGTGTGAGAGAAGTTATGATTTTAAAATAGTTGATGATATCCCTACATGGGTTATTGATTGAACCATGATCTTGGTATTTCATTAAGGATGGATTTCTGAAGTTATCTATCTATGTGATTTTCAGAGTTACAATTCATTTGTCTTGGTATTTTCTGGAGATGTGATTATAATTGTAGGATGTCCTAAACAAATTATGATGTGGTTTCTACTGATTTTCTCCCATGGTGTTGACTTGAGGGATGATGGATTTTGGAAAGTTGTTGATGATGCAGAGTTATGTTCCTTCATCTTCAAATGTGGTCAACATTCTTGGAGGTTTGAGATGTTGTGATATAACTAGATGGTAGGTCTAGTGGATTTGCAATGGAATCTTACTTGTATTGGTGAAAACACTTTCCTTATAAGAGGGATTATTAGCTTACGAAGTTACTACAAAATCCTTTATACAGTGTTTAGGGGTGCTTCATGAGACTTGGCGTACATGGTGTATGATTATCGCTTGGGTGGTATGAAACATATCTAAATATTAGAGGTGGCTTACTTAATGGTTACTTGATCTTAGTTGGATGAGTCATACATTCTTCCTTGGAGTATTGGAGATATTCAAATAGTTAGCAGGATATGCCATGATAAGGTCTATAATATCATAATATCACATAGGTGAACCACACATTAAGTATCATTTTAATTAAAAACATACTTAATGAAAGACATAGTTAAACATATCTGAAAGGCATATAATAAATATCTTGTTCCCATATCAAGTCAACCATATATATAAATCTGAACCTTGATTTATATGTACATATAATGTTTACAAAAATGGCATGCCATGGCCATAATACAAAATAGTGGATCATATTGTACATCTTTGTGTATATAAGCAAAACGGTACATGTATGTATCCCCCCTATAGATGAATTTTATTTATCCCCCCTATACATGAATTCTATTTACCCCCCCTTTCATTGCCACGGTCAGTGGCTTTTGAGAAATCTATCTTTCTTTTTCAGCTGCTCGATGGTGTTCCCCAATGTTGAACAAGAGGAACAGATCTCATTTCTGGAGACTACACACAAACCAAAATTTGTAAGTTAGTTTACCAACCTATACAAATTCTATGTACATTTGTTCAAATTCCAATCCAATATAACATTTTTACTTATTGTACATGTGTAACTGATGGTGGGTCGGGATGTAGGTACATGTAACATAAATACCTCATTAGCAGCGGTCCCGATTGGTTACTCTTCAAGCACCAGTCTCTCACTATCAAGATGCATAAAATCATATATATGTCAATGTCAGCAAATCAATGGTTGCAGCAAAAAGATACTTGCATGTATAAAGAAAACTATACTACATGGAGGGACAATGACTTTTTCAAATAAAGTGAAACATACATCTGCCTGGGGGGAGAGGTGGCTGAGAAGCCACCCCGATTGGGTGCTCTTCAGGCACCACTTGCTCACTATCAAGATGAATAAAATAATATATATGTCAATGTCTACAAATCAATGGGTGCACCGAAAAGATACTTGCATGTACAAACAAAACTATACTAAATGGAGGGACAATGACTTTTTCAAAGAAAGAGAAACATACATGTACATTGGGGGGGAAGGGAAAGTTGGGTGAGAAATGGTCCCAATTAGGTGATCTTCAAGCACCACTCACTCACTATCAACCTGCATAAAATAATATATATGGCAATGTCAGCAAATCAATGGGTGCACCAAAAAGATACTTGCATGTACAAAGAAAACTATACTACATGGAGGGACAATGAATTTTTCAAAGAAAGTGAGGCATACATGTACATGGGGGGGAGAGGTGGGTGAGAAGTGGCCCCGATTGGGTTCTCTTCAAGCACCACTTGCTCACTATCAAGCTGCATAATATAATATATATGTCAATGTCAGCAAATCAATGGGTGTACCAAAAAGATACTTGCATGTACAAAGAAAACTATACTACATGGAGGGACAATTGGGGAAGCATAGATACAAGATAAGTGAGAGATGCATATACCTGGGGGACGTGAAGAGGTGTGTAACTCGTGGGTGAAACAATTGACACCGGACTAAAATGATGGGCATATGCATGAGTGAGCAAGGTCACTCGGTGGACAGCTCTATCAAACATAGGTTCCTACGTAAAAAAACATAAATATACAATTAGACAATTTCAAATAATTAAAAAAAGTACATGTTGAATCATTAAAAGCATAATTAAAATCATAACTGTACTTGTGAATCCTAAGCTATCTGTGATGGACTTGTCTCGGATGCTACATACTCATCGTTCCCACCCTGCATAAAATATATTGTATCAATATTAAGATGTATTAAATGTGCCAATCCCTACTATAAAATATGTAAATCATGATGATAAATAAAAAATTAATGTTCTTACAAATAATGGTGAAGCACCAAAATGATATGCAACATTGAGTGTTGCATCCATATCATTAGAGTCAACAAGCGAAGTATGCGATTCTTGGGTCTCATTGGACACCAGCTATAAATGTTTTCACGTAAATTGTCAGATACTTAAAATATAAAAAACTTATGAAACAGTTGAACACAGTGATATAAAAAATAATAAACTATGTGAAGAACGAGTTTGACTTACATATTGGAGTAACCCATCACCGTGAAACTTTGAAGAAGGACCATGTCATATGTTTCAACATGATATGTAAGGATGTGGAATGACATGACATGCTAAATCCTCTACATGTCCACTGTGATATATAGATCTGGTAGGGCCGGGAGACCTAATTGGATCCATTGTGTGTGATGATCCATCCCCATAATTTTCAGCCCCAGATGTGCCAACCCCTTGGCCTACATTTCCCTTGACAACAGTCCCATGTTGAAGCAATGTATCTGCCAAATCGAATAATTCCTCCTCCGTGTCATCAATCACAGGATCTGCAGGAGGATATAAACGAGGGGGCTTTGGTGTGCATGGAGGTCGTCGCACGTGGTTTGGATCATTCCTCACCTCTTGCCTATCTTGGGGCATCCCATGTCCTACCCCCTGGAACTCTAAAATATCAAATTAATTTACATGTTTCCCCAATATAAATTCGGTATATAATTTCCTGAGGAAATAGAATGGGATGTCCCTATTCCGATGAGGGTCTTCATCGAAGACCATGTACCAACGATCCATCGAGTTGGCTTTAATATTTGGTTCTATGTACCAGTCTATAGAAATGTGTGGTCGACTAGTGGGAGGAACCAATTTAGTGCTAGGGTCCCGGAATAGTGAAAAAGGTTGGTTTTTGTTATCTTTAATTTCTTTACGTCTTTGTAGCTCATCCCAGTGGAATAGTATTGCATATGGGAATACCTGTAGGAGATAATGTTGTACAATGCTCCCTGGGCATTGGAAATTGTATTTGTTATGTTATCTAAGGCCTCTCCCAGTGATCATCTTATGTGGTCCCCCCTCTAAAAGTGAACTAAGGCGTCTCAATGCACCCAAACGAGCAAGAATTTTGAAATTCCTATCATGTTCCTCCTCCATTGGTTAGGTGTTTGGATTCGGGTTTGGGTTTGGGTTATTGGTGGTTTGGTTTTGGACATTTTATTGAATATTTGTGTCGTCTGTTAATATAAAAAAAAACAATTTAAAATGAAGTAATATTTCATTCTTTGTTTTAATTAAAAAATTATTAAATTAAAAGAAAAAAGTAAAATACTTCTTGCCTAATCCAAAGAAAGAAAAAAACAAAAACAATTCTTTCCTAATCTTAAACCAAAAAATCAATGCAATTATTACCTTCCATTGCATAAAAATCGTATTCCCTCTAAGACGTATGTGCTCTAAATCGATCTCCTTCCCTCCAAATCATATGCACTCTAAATCGATTTCCTCCCTCTAACTCGTATTCCCTCCAAATTGCCTTCCCGAAATATCTCGTTTTCGTTCTTTGTGACCTGCAATGCAAAATGAGGAAATAGAGGTTATGAGCCTGTTTTATTTTTTTAAGTTTTACATATTGCAAGTGCGATATATCACACTTACTATTTGTAACTCGTAAAAAACGTAAGTGCGATATAGTCTAACCATCTTTTGCCTCGATTTTAGGCAAAGGTTTTCCCAAACAAAGCCATCCATAACACATGTGCATTATGGATTTGATTTTCAGACTTGCGTCTTTTATTTTTATAATGGCACTAAAAAGTGGAACCATCTTCGTGCACGTGCCCTTAATCTATACATTCTCATTTATGATCAACTAATCATGTGTTAAGTAAATGTTTAGGGTATTAATGGATTCCTCAACATGAACCAAGGAAAATTTTAGGGGTGAAATTTATCCCATGGGATACTTTCCATGATTTATTCCGAAAAAAGATTCACCAAAAATATATCCAAATATTTTATAGTTAAAATTTTAAGAATTGGTAAGATTCGCCAACGTTTATACACTTTTAAATAAGTATGGATCCTTAAATTGTTCACTAACACCAACACAACTTGGTCTCTTTTAGATGAAAGTATGATATTAGTTCATTGACTTGCTAGCAAAAGTCATTGACATTTGGAACTTCATCAAAGGTAGTCTTGGTTGATCAACCATTGACAACAATTTGGAGGAACGATGGTCATAATAAACTCCACTGTGCTCCAACCAATGATTAGCAGAGGGGATGTTGAAACAATTGAAACCAAAAAATGCATAAAGGATGGTCCATAGCACAGTGAAGGTCATCTAACACTAATTTACAACTTACTTGCTAAAAATGTTCCATCCAAGTACATAAAGCTTATAACAAGAGTTGTGTGCAACTTACTCCCTGCCTTGTAATGTAAAAGAAAAAAACAATATTAAATATCAATTAATAGTTAGAAAACAAAAAAGTATTGGTATTGACTTAACAAAAGTAATATTCTTTTTAAAAATAATGATATGAAAATGACAAAGACAACTTTGTAGAGTTCATTAAAAATAATTATTTCAGAAATAGTTATTTCAAAAAATACAAATAAGCATATTCATTAAAAATAATTATTTCAAAAATACAAAATGATGACACATCTGTTAAAAGGATTTAAAACCACTCTTCATTATTAACATCCCTATGCACATAATCTACCACGTTTCAAAGTCAGAGGAATAAGAAATAACATAAATGTCTATGGCTCTAAGGTACTAATTTGTGATCATTTCATCTATAGACAGGAAGGACGAGGTGTGGGTGGGGGAAATGTAGTTATGGAGGAGTAAGGATCAGTTGGTAGAGGTACTTGGGATTAATTCCAACAATCATATAGAAAATAATAAAAAGATAAGTTCATACGTTCATTCAATGCAAAAGCAATATGTAACACAAGGAGATTAATATGGATTGGAACCAGTTACCAATATGAAATTGAATTGAAACCAGGTAAAATAAATCAAATAAAGGGAGAAAACGCTCTACATGTGTAACACATCTCCTCTCATTATAACTATAGATCTATCGAGATTAATGGAACAAATACTAGAAAAATGAGGAACAACCACCCTCTCATATCCTCTTTCCACTCAAATATCCTACGATACATGCGTCTCACAAAAATTTCCATCGAGAAGGAATGGAGATCGTCACACCCTCCTCCCTTATCCTTAACCAAAATAACCATCCACAAAAAGAAAACCCTAACCATTTGAGAAAAGAAAAATGACTTAAAAATTTATTTTCCCAAACTGAAATATATTTTAAAATTGTTATCCACCTACTTATCCAACAGATTAAACAACAAGAAGGAACCCACCAACTCTCAGCTCAATCCATTGTTTTATGAATGCAAAGAAGCCTCTGGTGGTAATAGACTCATTTGCGATAAAAGACAACCAATGTTTTTATTTTCATTAAAAATAGCTAGCGGGGCCACTTGAAGGGGCATCACCCTATGACACCAATTATCTTGAGGAATCAACTACTCCAACAAACGATCCTTAAGTCCAATAGACCCAAGAATTAAATCTCTAACCTCAAGCCTAAAAATAACTTGTCAACTGAGACCCAACCAACTAAGCTAGCTGAGCTAGCTGTTGAAGATTAAAAAAACAACCAACATTAACATCTTTCACCGTGTACGATTAAAATCCACATCAAATACATGTCAACCATCGATATCATATGGTGACTATGAGAGAAGGCTTTGACCATAAACATGAAAAGTGTTCCCATTATATAAGTCCTAGACTTATGTCCTAGGCCACCAAAACTACTTTGGTGTAAATATTATTAACAAACAATAGTTTACATAATATAATATATAATGATGGTTCGACGCCATGCCATAAATGTATTGAATAAAATATATAAAGAACACATAGATATTTTCATTATAATGAGTAAATATATATTTGTTTATGTTACCATATATATATTTTATCATTAAGTTTTATATTGTGTGTATCATTAAGTTTTATATTGTGTGTGTTTGTTTTAAAAATTTCTAATTTATTTAGGTATTATAGCTTTACTTTTACACACATAAATATAATATATATAATATAATGTGTGATTCAAATTGGTTAAATCTATGTCGAAAATGAAAATTGGATTCTATTAGAAATTTTAACAAAATCTAGGTATTCCAATATTAAAATCATTTTCCTCAATAATAGTAGTAGTAATAGTAGTAATAATAACTCATCCATTTCATAGAAAATAAAAGTTACTTATTTTTTCACTCAACCGATGCATCCTTTCACACACTCGAAGACTAACCGCAATTTCATACTCATACTTATGGGCTTTAAGTTACTAAGCGAGCAATTAAATTTCTTTTCGTGTAGCATTTAAAGGTACCATGATGACATTTGGTCGTTGTTAATAGAATTTATGAGACTTTACTAGGCTTTAACCTCTCTCCCTAGTGGATATTGTCTCCCTTTTCATTTCCATTATGTTGCACATTCACCCTTAGGATTGTTTATTATTCAACTTTTGCAATTTATATCATACATTCGATGTCACCATTATTTAACTATCACATGGTTTTTACCGTAAAATAAAAATGTTATTTAATGCTAAAATGTTCACTAGTGGGGCCTTGTCCTTGAGATGCTCTTTAGGAGATAGTTCATAATTGCATTTACATCTTTGTATTTCAATTACAACAACTAGGGGTCAAGAGAGAGGGATATTACAAATTCCTTCGAAAGAAAATTTGAAGTTCAAATGTTGTCAAAGTCCCTTTTGTGGCATTGTTGTTGCCTAGATGAGAAGGGGGGAATGGAGGGAGAATTTGTCAAATTGTTCCCTTTACATTTTAAAATTTTTTATGCAAGGTGATACTATAAGAAATTATAATCCAATGTTATTGGCTAAAGAGTGGCATATACGATTGAAATAGAAATCGTCCATTTATTTGATCAAGATCTATGGGGGGTACCACAATTAGTTCTACATGAACTGGATGATATATGAAGAACAAGGAAAATTTTAAGGATCCATACTTATGTAAAACTGTATAACCCTTGACGAATCTTATGAATTCTTGAAATGCCAACTATAAAATATTTGATGATATTTTCTAAAAATATTTCATTTTCTAAGGATTTTATGTAGTTTATATAAGAACATGGTGATTTTTAGAGTAAAAAAGTTTTATTGCATCAAAATTGGGCAAAATAGGGATTGACAAAATGAAAATTGGTGAATCTTTTTTTGGAAAAAAAACCTTGAAAAATAGCCCATGGAATAAATTTCGCCCCTAAAATTTTCAGTGGAGTTGTCTAATCAATTAACTTCTACTATATTGATCCTATTCCTCTACTAACATACAACTCATTATTACTATGATAGACTTTACCTCTTGAATAGAATTGACTTGCAAGCTAGACCGAATGAAGGGATGGTTCTTCTTGGCCACTCCTAGTAAGACTCCACCTTTCAAGCATTTCCCCTATTATCACAAATTCAATCATTTATAGCGGTGTATCATGCACAACCCCACACACCTGCACCATGAGGCAACAATAATAGTGACTCAATATATTGACTAATTCTGGCTTTTTTAGGCACCAAAGCATGGATTCGTCCTTCCAAGTCAATTACTTCCTTCAAGACTAATGTACAATATACGTGGTAGACATCTATTTAACTATTCAACCGAATGTTGGAGATTATAGATATTTTTGTTTAAATATAGAAGAAAACTAGAGACCGAATGTAGAACAAAAGGAGGTCAATGTGGTGGTTCCAATACAATTGTCAAAGAGTAAGAAAAGGAAGCCATAACGTTCAGTTTGATAAAGATAATGTATGAGAAGGTAATGGAGCACACCCTAAAACTGCCGTTTAATGGGTTACCATTACAAATTCACGTCAACCTATTTCAAACTAAGTTTAGTCAATGAAAAAGTGGAGGACCGCCGAAGTGGGGGACCGATGAAGTTTTCTTCATAGCTTGAAGAAAAGGGAAAATTTATTTTCTTTATTTTACCATTTTGCAACACTAACATGCCCTATTTGAAGGAAAAGTGTGTCACTGACACAACTGGCACACCCTTTCTGAAGGAAAAGTGTGTTAGTGAGGCACTTTGTCTGAAGAAAAAGTGTGTCAGTGACGCACCTTTTCTAAAGAAAAAGAGCATTTGCAACACTAACATGCCCTATTTGAAGGAAAAGTGTGTCATTGACACAACTGGCACACCCTTCCCGAAGGAAAAGTGTGTTAGTGAGGCACTTTGTCTGAAGAAAAAGTGTGTCAGTGATGCACCTTTTCTAAAGAAAAAAAGCATCGGTGACGCACCTTGTCTGAAGAGAAAGAGCGTCAATCATGCACCTTGTCTAAAGGAAAAGAGTGTTGGTCATTGTTCACCTACAAATTTTTTGTTTGACGCACCCTTCTACCATCCTGTGCTAGCTATACAAGCTAGGTCACTGAGTTAAAGGACCAGATCTTCTATCGGATATCCAAATTTGGTTTGGTCAAGCAAATATTCATAAGACAATGGCTACCACCACCACAAGCACCTCAAATTTAAAGCAGATCTATGGAATCGTACTGGCCGGTACCAACTATGAGTTTTGGTCTATCAAGATGAATACATTTTTCATGCTCAACAAATGTTGGGATAAGGTTGAAATTGAGTTCAAAGAACCTAATACAAATTCTCTTATTGCAATGAGTAATACCTAGAAGAGAGTCATAGAATCTCTTCAAGATCGAGATCTCATAGTCAAATGGATGATCTGAGTTGCATTGAAGAGTCCATCTTCCTGTGGATCTCAAGAGCTACCAACGCACATCAAGCTTGGAATTTGCTCGCATCTTCCTACAACAAAACATACCGAGTAAAAATCATAAGATTGTAAACTCTTCAATTTCAGTTTAAAACTCTAAAAATGAAGGAAAATGAAAATGTATATCAATTTATGACTCAGGTTTTGGGCATTATGACCCAATTCCAAACCTGCGGCGAGGTTATCGAAAAAAAAGTAGTTGTTCAAAATATTCTTCGGTGTCTCACCAATAAATTTTCTATGGTAGTGACTTCCATACAATAACCAAGAGATATGTCTCAGTTTACCCTAAAAGAATTGTTGCGATCCCTTCTATCTCATGGACCTCAACTCAATCAAGAAGAATATGTTTTTACAAATGCTTTCAACACCCAAGCTTCCCTCAGCAAAGGTCAAGGTATATGACATAAATGTAGAGGAAGAGGAGGCTAAGGGTCTCCTAATACAAAGGAAAAAACCAGTCGTGAACATTCAAAACACTCAAAGAAATCTCACAACTCTCAAGATTAGAGGGGGAGAGGCAAGAGATGGACCAATATGTTATATATTCAGTGCAACTATTGCAAGAAGTGTGGCCACTATGAACAAGTCACTTTTATCTAGTTTGGATTCCTCCGTTGTCAAGAATATAAAGCTAGGTTATGACTTTCTAGTTCGAACAAAAGGCAAATATATTGTTCCTGTACTTACAAAGAAGAATGAGAAGAAATTTATTAATAAAGTTATCTATGTACAATATCTAAAGATCAATCTGATCAGTATAAGTCAATTAATTCATAACAACTTGTTGCAGTTGCAACTTTTCTCCCAAATTTTTTGAAATTTTGGACCCTCCTGTTTATTTTATCTTGCCTGGGAGTGTGTGGATTCATGAACTCTTTTTTGTTCTTCCTTCTACTACGGTTTGGTTTGAAGTGAGGTCAATTGCTTTCATGCTTTTCGAAAAACTACTTCCTATCAGCTAACACGTTAACGGTGGAGTTTTGAAAGTGATGTCTTGTTGGTCTGAATGATTTCCCTCATCGCTATCGGAAGTCTGTTTACGTTCAAGTCAGAGCTAGTTTCTCTTTGTTGTCACTATTTCAGGGGTTAAACAAACTATTTTCATCACTCCCCAGCCTAAATCTTTTGAACACTTAATACTTTGTTTTTCGATAAATTTTCGCTATCGAAAGTTTTTGTACAGTAAAACGGAAGCCGTAGTCTTTATGTTTTCCACCATTGCAAAAGCTAAATGCTGGATGTTCCGACGATTAGCTGTTTTCTTTTTCGATGCCGAGGTTTTTGACTTTGTGATATTTTGCTTTTTGCTCTCGGAACGGTTTATAACTTTAATCGGAAGCCATAGTCCTTATGAATCCTGTCGTTGTGGCTCCTCAGCAGACTAACCGTCCACCATATAACTGCTCCAATCGCCGATGGTTTTATGATTACCAAGACCCTTAGTTGGTTTGACATCCGCCGTTGTGGATTTCTAGTAAACTATCTTTTCGTCGCTTAGTTGGTTTATCTTCCGACGCAGTACCGGTTAGGCCTCTGAGTTTCTAACGTCGATAGACCTAATGATTTTGTAGAACTGGTTGTCTGTCTGAAGCCCGCCATTGCGGTTGTTAATAAAAATATCCTACCGATGCTTTACTGATTTTTCCCCCCCGGTGAGGATTTTCCCCGCCTGTTCTGTGTGTGTTTACCCTATCTTATGGGTGGCGGAGGTTTCATATTCTTATCATTTTAAGGTTTTTGCGACGAGAGCATAGTACAAGGCCTCATTTTGATGATCAGTTTTATTGTTAGTATGGTTTACGTTTGTTGAAGAGATACAGTTCATATTAATGTTGAGTTTTACGTTTAACTGTAGACAGACTTAGAAGATTGTTTTCAGATTCGGTTTGATGATTGATGCTGTGAATAAGACGTATCTAAAAGAAAATTCAGAAGCAAATATGTTGCTCACAAACGTAAGATAGTGAAAGGTTGAGATCAAGAGGTTATTGAACATAATTGGTAGCAGTGGAGGCCCAGGCTTGGAAATGGCTCATCAGTTGCCAAGCCAGTCTTTTTTACAAAGCGCTTGTAAATCTTAATCTCAAAAGTAACGTATTGGATGAATCAAGAGCACTCACAAAGGACAAAATTATAAGATTAAAACGGTTGGGAGAGCCCAAAGGTCACCCGGCAGGGCAACCCAAAGGTTTTGTTGTTTTTGTATAAAGATAGGAAAGTTAGAGGGAATAAGGGACTTTTTCCCAGTTATATTTGTGAAGACATATTGTAAGAAGAACTATTTCCTTTTGGAATAGATAATTACAGTTTTCCTGTTGGAGAAAGCTTGGTGGAATGTTCAAATGTTGTGCTATGGATTTGTTGAAGAGGAACTATTTCATTTTCAGCTTTGTGTCCATTAACTGTGAGATCGTTATAACTCTTTGAACCTATGTTCTTGTATGAATGTTCTCCGGTTTAATTTATGAAAAATTCCACTATGAGTAATGAATGTTGTTCATAAACAATTGTCTATCTGGTTGTTCAAATATCTTTAAATGTTCATGTGTTTTGAAAGAAGTATAAGCTATCTGTGATTTTTCATAATGCATGTACAAAATACATTCTCATTAATAAAATGATAATGTTTCTCCCTAGGGATAGGTTAGGTAGTTAGTTTTAATTTCTTGCTGTGTGTGATTTAGATGCAAGAGAGTCTAAGACGAGAGGTAAGAACCTGCGCATCACATTGTGACCACTCCTTGCACTCTTAATCAATCTTCATTTTAGATAGGCACTTGCATGTCATACTTAAAACTAAAAATACAAAAATATACATAGTGGACCGGGCCGCAACTGGTAAAACCTTTTATTTTTGTTACTTGACCTACGGTAGCCAGACCACAAACCGGATGGATTCCCTACACCAAATAGTCACGGGCTAGTTCGGAACGTTGACTGGGGAGAATCCCTTGCTATTGTTGCTTGCGAATTTCCAGGCCTCAACAGTTCTGGTGCTAGAAGGAGGGACACTAGTGCATGGCTGGCCAGGGAAATCCATTTCCTCGAAATAACTCCACCAGTGATAGTTTTGAAACCACTTTGTTTCCTGATCCAAATACTGAAGAGAATATAGAAAATTTGTTTGCTGTGGACAATGAAGTTGTTAATGATCTAAGAAGACATACCAGGGCTTATGTAAAGAGTATTGGAGGATTACCCATTATCCCTGATTACCCTGAATACAATACAAGAAGAAAGACCGTCCCATCTTGGAAGATTCAGTGTTGGTTGGAGATTTGGAAGAGTTGGTAGAAGTAGCGTTACAGGAAGTTGTTCATCCTTTAAATCAAGTAGGCCCAAACACACCTTGCAGTTCTCCTGTGCGGACTCCTGTTCCTTCACCTCCTCACTCTCCACCCAGACTCATGGCAGGTGTAAATGCAAACCAGCCACCTAACCCACCAAATCCACCACCGGCTTGGAAAGCCAGATCACCCCTGAACTTAACACCTCTGTTGCATGACTTACCTCAAGCTTTTGAGAAGTTGCTGCCTAAGTTTGATCCAAATGAGAAGGTTGTAGTATCTGACCATTTGCAAAGTTTCTATTTGGCAATAGAAGGATTAAGGGCTAGGGAACATGAGGATGTAGTTTGTAGACTTTTTTCACACACCCTTAAAGGAGCACCAACATCGTGGTACTTTGGTTTGCCTGCAAACTCTATCCCAGATTGGGATACCTTTGAAAGGATTTTCAGAAGTAAGCATGCATCTCAAAAGATGCATGCAACACTAATGAAAGGTTTAGGCACTTTAAAAAAAGAAAGGAAAGAAAAGGTACACGGTTTCACTCCAATATTTTTCGCTTACCTCAAGAATTTCTCTGCAACTGATAAGCCCTCTGATAAAGCTCTTATTGAGTATTATACCTCAACTTTAGGTCCTGATTTGGCTATGTTCGCAAAATCTCAAGTTAAGCCTACGTTAGCAGAGACTTATGAAGAAGAATAAAGAGTAGAGGCTGAAAAAGAAAGTATATAAGATTATCCCGAGCAATCTGGAGAAAACATTTCCGGGAAAAGGGCCTTATTGCTGTCTAAACCTAAAGAGGAGCAATCACATGATTTTGAGGGGATGTTAAAGATGATGCAAAATCTTTCTAAAAGAATAATCGATTTGGAGAAGGAAAAAGAAGCTCAGAAAGCTTATAAGCCTTATTACCAAAAAGAGAAGATAACAACCAATTCAAGACCCCTTCGTACAGTTTAGCATCAATGAATCTGACAGAGGTAGGGCTAGATAATTTTTGCGCTTTTCACCAACAACCCCATTCTGAAAAGAATTGTCCTTAATGGTTAAATTCAATGACGTTGGTGATGAATCAACTTTTGGATTCTAAATTGACTGAGGATAGTGATGAAGAGGAAAAGGGTAGTAAGACCATAGAGAAACAAGAAAGTGATACCATGTTCTTATGGGATTATGTCTCGCTGTTTGATATAGAAAAAAGTACTCTTAAACCTGAGAATATACTAATGACAACAAAAGACCCGAACTTGGTAAATAAAAACAATTCAATAATCTCAAAAATTAAGAAGTTGCAAGAGAATGTCAGGAAACAGCCAAAGAACAATGTTGAGGATAAAGTACCCGAAATTACCATTGTCAACCAATATCCAGAGAAAATCAACAAGCCTGTTAAGCCCATGGAAGAACAAGTAGGTGTTAATAAAGAAAATACTAGAAGGCCTGAAGAACCAGAGGAAGAGATACCCACCGAAAACCAACCTATGGAGGAAGATGTTGAATCAATTGGGGAAGGGAAAGCTAGGTTTAAAACCCGACCTTTCCTTTTGACTCTAGAAATTTTGAATCTTAAGGTGCATAATTGTCTGATGGATTCTGGATCATCCGTGAATGTTATGCCACTCGCAGTTTGCAAAAAAAATAATGGGCAGCCAAAACCTACTGCTTGGGAAGTCACTCAATTAGACAGAACTAGTGTCAAAGTAGTTGGGGAAATGGAAAATGTTCTCATTTGTTTGTCTGCAAATGAAAAGATATGTCAATTTATTGATATTATGGTGGCAGACATACCGGATGGGTATGGACTTATTCCGAACCTAGATTGGTCTACAAGGTTAAAGGGGTATTTTGCTTCAAATTGGTCACATTTATGGTTTCCTCATAAAGGGGTCCCAAATCGGATTAAAATTTTAAGAGAAACTTACATGAAGCACACTATCACTAAGTTGGAAGAAGGAAATGAATATGCAAATCCTGTTTTGGGGAATTATCTAACGGAGTTTGAACTAATAAATCATGCATCAGAAGAAGCCTGCAATATGACTGACACTCAGCCCGATCTCCTTCGGTTTTCACGGGCTGATGAGATTGATTGTAAAATAGTAGTTTCAGTTTCAGATATAATTTTTTCAAGACCAGTAGATGTAGTTTTTGATAATTGGTAGGTCTTTCTCATTTTGTAGTCAATCCTAGCCCCTTAACTTACAAGTTGTCCGATTTACAGGGGTGGGCAGAGGACTAACCAGTTAGTGGTTTAGTTCTCAAAATTTATTTTTCTTGGTTTTTATGTTTCTTGATTATCTTGTACATAAATAAATTGATTTGGTTGTTTATTTTGATTTATTTTATTTTTGTTTTGCTTTAGTCTAGATTTTGATTGATTTCAATAAAAGGAGGCAAACTTTTGGTTGCATGGAGAGCATCAAAATTCTGGATTAACTAAAATCCTTGATTATAAGACTATGTACTATTGTTTTATCTGAAAGAATTTCTTCTAGTTTAACAGTTTTCCTAAATGGCTATGAACACATTGAAGTCCTACTTAATCCTTGTAAAATAACTCAGGATCAAAATTCTAGAATACTCTTTCGAGGCTCCATCCATTTCACATCTAAAAATGTCCTAGGGGGTGATAGCAAAAGACCCACAGAAAGGAAGCAGGGTAAATAGTATATTATATATAAATGATTCCATGCCAAGAATTGAAAGCCAAAATGAAAATAAGAGTTGAAACTCCTAAGAAAGAAATATGTATCAAGACAAAGTACTGAATCATATGAGTACAAAATTGCCAAAAGTTCTTCTCCATCTGTGAGCTGAAAATTAAATACATCTCTCACACAAAAGGACACTATGGATAGAGGAGCCTGAATAAAAATTCAGAAATAAAGGCATGCAGGAGGACTCAAAAAGGGACAAAAAGGTCCAAAAGCACAAAAGTGCAAAATGGCATGGGAATGAGGAACAAATGAATATTCCTGTTTACCATATGTTACAATCCTGTGGTGTCCAAGCTGGAAGCTACCCAAAGACAGAGGTAAAAAATGAAACTCATATTCTTGGCCTCAAAAGAGTTATCTTGAATTTGAAATCTTGGGTTCCATTTTCCTAAATTGGACCATCATCAATGATTAAAAGTACATATATTTGCCATTTGGGAAATCCAGACATCTAGAATAATTCAACATGTTGGTTTTATTGTTAAACAGTCTGTTAATTAAGGAAGAAATTGTCCAGAGATATAGGGTCACCAGGTAGTCACCAATTGTTGCAGCTGAAACTTTTCTCCCAAATTTTTTGAAATTTTAGACCCTCCTGTTTATTTTATCTTGCCTGGGAGTGTGTGGATTCACGAACACTGTTTTGTTCTTCCCTCTGCTACATTTTGGTTTGAAGTGAGGTCAATTGCTTTCATGCTTTTCAGAAAACTACTTCTTGTTGGAAAATGCGTTAACGGTGGAGTTTTGAAAGTTATGTCTTCTTGGTTTGAATGATTTCCCTCATCGCTATCGAAAGTTTGTTTACATTCAAGTCAGAGCTTGTTTCTCTTTGCTGTCACTATTTCGGGGGTTAAACGAACTATTTTCATCACTCCCCTGCCTAAATATTTTGAACACTTAATACTTTGTTTTTCGCTAAATTTTCGCTATGGGAAGTTTTTGGTCAGTAAAGCGGAAGCCGTAGTATTTACGTTTTCCACCGTTATGGAAGCTAAATGCTGAATGTTCCGATGGTTAGCTCTTTTCTTTTCCGATGCCGAGGTTTTTGACTTTGTGATAATTTTATTTTCGCTCTCAAAATCGTTTATAACTTTAATCGAAAGCCATAGTCCTTATAAATCCCGTCGAATAAACCGTCCACCATATAACTGCTTTGATCGTCGATGGTTTTATGATTACCAAGACCCGTAGTTGGTTTGGCATCTGCCATTGCGGCTTTCTAGTAAACTATCTTTCCGCCGCTTAGTTGGTTTATCTGCCGATGCAATACAAGTTAGGCCTCTGAGTTTCTGACGCCGATAGACCTAATGATCTTGTAGAACTCATTGTCTGTTTGAATCCCACCGTTGTGGCTATTAATAAAACTATCTTGCTGATGCTTTGCTAATTTTTCCCGTCGGTGAGGGTTTTTCCCGCCTGTTCTGTGTGTGTTTACCCTATCTTATGGGTGGCAGAGGTTTCATATTCTTATCATTTTAAGGTTTTTGCGATGAGAGCGCAGTACAAGGCCTCATTTTGATGATCAATTTTATTGTTAGTATGGTTTACGTTTGTTGAAGAGATGCAGTTCATACTAATATTGAGTTTTTCATTTAACTGCAAATAGACTTAGAAGATTGTTTTCAGATCCTGTTTGATAATTGCTGCTGTGAAGAAGACGTATCTAAAAGAAAAGTCAGAAGCAAAGATGTTTCTCACAGATGGAAGATAAGGAAAGGTTGACATCAACAAGTTATTGAACAGAATTGGTAGCAGCAGAGGCCCAGGCTTGGAAATGGCTCATCGGTTGCCAAGTCGGTCTTTTTTACAAAGCGCTTGTAAATCTTAATCTACAGTGTAACGTATTGGACGAATCAAGAGCACTCACAAAGGACAAAATCATAAGATTAAAACGGTTGGGGGAGCCCAAAGGTCACCTGGCAGGGAAACCTAAAGGCTTTGTTGTTTTTGTATAAAGATAGGAAAGTTAGAGGGAATAAGGGACTTTTTCCCAGTTAGATTTGTGAAGACATATTGTAAGAAGAACTATTTTCTTTTGCAATAGATAATTACAGTTTGCATGTTGGAGAAATCTCGGTAAAATGTTCAAATGTTGTGCTATGGATTTGTTGAAAAGAAACTATTTTGTTTTCAGCTTTGTGTCCATTAACTGTGAGATCGTTCTAACTCTTTGAACCTATGTTCTTGTATGAATGTTCTTTGGTTTATTTTATGAAAATTTCCACTATGAGTAATGAATGTTGTTCATAAAAAATTGGCTATCTGGTTGTTCAAATATCTTTAAATGTTCATGTGTTTTGAAAGAAGTATCAGCTATCTGTGATTTTTCATAATGCATGTACAAAATACATTACTCATTAATAAAATGATAATCTTGCTCCCTAGGGATAGGTTAGGTAGTTAGTTTTAATTTCTTGCTGTGTGTGATTTAGATGCAAGAGAGTCTAAGATGAGAGGTAAGAACCTGTGCATCACATTGTGACCACTCCTTGCACTCTTAATCAATCTGCATTTTATATAGGCACTTGCATGTCATATTTAAAACTAAAAATACAAAAATATACACGGTGGACCGAGCCACAACCGGTAAAACCTTTTATTTTTGTTACTTGACCTACGGTAGTTGGACCGCAAAACAGATGGATTCCCTACACGAAACAGTCATGGGCTAGTTGGGAACGTTTACTAGGGAGAATCCCTTGCTGTTGTTGCCTATGATTTTCCAGGCCTCAACACAACTATGATCTTTGGTTTTATGATACATACTGTGCCATTTATGATAAACGCCTGATTAGGAGACTCATCTAAATTTGAATTGGCCAAGAACATAATATTTTATCTCAGTATTAGAAGTGACAACCTTCCATAGTTTGTAGCCCATATTATTTATAGTTTAGATGAAACATGGTTATGGAATTATAGATTCAGTCATGATCCCTTCAAGAGTCTTAATATCCTACACAAACATTCCATGGTCAATAGGTTATCAGTTGTACATGAACAATGTAGCTCGTCTAAGAATTGTATCATTGGGAAATATCAAAGGGAAAACTTCTGCACTTCTACATCTTGAGCGAAACAAAATATTGAGATAGTTCATACAGACCTCTATGGACCCATGTAAACCCAATCCATAGGAGGTAGCTTTTATTTTCTGACATTTATTGATGGTTTTAGAAGGATAATATGTATTTATTTCCTCATGAACAAATCAGAGACATTCTATAGGTCCAGAGAGTTTAAGGTTGCAATTGAGAAGCAGTATGGAAAGATCATTGAAGTGCTTAGGTCAGATAGTGGAGGTGAATATGATTCACATGAGTTTACAAATTTCTGTAAGCAACATGGAAACCATAGATAGTTGACCACTAGATACACTCCACAACAGAATGGAGTTGTTGAACGAAAGAATTGTACCATCATTAACATGACCCATAGCATTTTTTCATGCAAGAAGATATCTTATGAGCATTGTTGATGTATTTGTAACTTTGGAATGTATTCACTTGTATATTTTATGTATTGTACCCCGATATTTATTCTGGGAAGTATCTGTAATGTAATTGAGTCATTTCATGCCTTGATGTTCCGATCGACAAATTCAATAATGTAAACAAGTCTTGTAAAGTCATAGTGGGTAACCCTCCTTATTGTTTAAGGGTTAAAGTCCCCATAGTTGTGGGGTACTAGGGTTATTAGACTTTCCTAGAGAAGTCGGCCCTAGGTGAGTTAATATAAGTTGGGTAATTACTACCCCACTTGTGGTTACTCAAGCCTACATAACTGAGTTAGGATTACTCTATCCTACATAACAGAGTTAAATTTTAAGTGAATGAAAGAATAAAAATAGAGATTGAGACTCTCTATTTATCACACACATACACTCACTCACTGGGGCGCATGAGTGAGAGAGGAGAAGCTCTCTCAAGTGAGAGAGAGAGAAAAACTGTGGAGATCATCTTTATGTTTTTGGGTTTTACTACTGCCATTGGTGCTCATTCTATCTCTGAGGAAGTTGCAGGTTTTTCTCCTTTATGGTTTCCCTGAGGAAAATTATTTGTGTCTCTTGTTTCTTGTGTTTATTGTTGTGCATGTTATTCTCTTAGATAAGATCCTAAGATCATATTGCTTGAATGATAAAAATCTAACATGGCATCAGAGCTAACCTAAGAATAAGACATTGTGCAGCTGCAGAAGCTAGGGCTTCTTACATTTTGAGTCTCTCTCCACAATCGATCAGCAAAATTATGCTAGGCTGACTCTCCATTGAAAGGTGCATCTTTCTGTCGAAGCAGAATTTGATTCCAGGCATTTTCAGTTTTTGGTGTGGTAAATTAGGTCTTTTTACATTAGAGGATTTTTTGAGTGAGCCCAGTATAGGATTTCTCTCCTCAGACCTAGGTCGATATTTTTGGTTGGGTGAAACTCTGGGAAAGTCAAACCCTAGTTTGACCCCAGGCTTGAAAAACCCTAAATACTAAAAATGATACGTTTTGGTAAATTCATCATATCTCATGATTTCATAAGTATCATGGGACAAAAAATTCTTAGGTCAAAGATAAAATCCTGATGTACACTGTGTCCAAGTTTCATCCTTAGATTCGCTATATTCTAGGAGATATGATTCCTCTAATTTAGGGTTCCAGCCTCTTCTAGGATTCATCCCCAAATAGGACACCTGGCGAGAATTGCTATACCTCGATTTAACAAGGTTCAAATGAAATTTATCAAGATTTTCCTTAAAGGGCATAGACTTTGGTTTATGTGCTAGAAATTTCAGACCCCGAATATGAAACAATGACACGTGGAAGTTCGTACAACTTCGCTATTTTGAAAAGTCCTGAAATAGGTCACTTTGGTAAACTGCTCATAAATCCCGATTGGTCAAACAAAATCTGATGAAACATGTGGTGTTGGAATAGGTACAGGTGAGGATACCTCAGTGTGAATTTTCATACACAAAGGAGCATTAATTTCATAGATACCGTAGAAACAGTATCAGGCATTTCTGTAGAATAAATTGGAAAACTAGGCCTTCATGTTTCGGGAGCTTCTCTCCACTGTTTGAAAAGGAGTACATTGGTAAGCTCACCTTGAAGAGGTCTATATTTCTATCCAATCAAATCTGAAATATTTTTAGTTTTGAAAATTAGGGTTTCTCTGACAAACTCTATATCATCCAGCTATGGAACCAGGATGGACACCTCAAAACGGTAAGATCTAATCTTTTGCTATTTTCATTTGATGTTCTCATTTCAAAGTGATCTATCACATCAGCGTGATGATAAGCTTGGTGAATTTGAAAAATTCCAAGTATGGAATTATATGATCTCTTCGAAGAAAATGAATTGGACACCTACATAAGTAGAGAGGTTCCCATTCCAGAGGGAGATGAGGCTAAAATCCTTACACAAGAAGAACTTGGTCAAGGCCAAGAAGATCATTGTTGATTCAATCACGATTCACCTTATACCACAAGTGTCTTCCCTAAATACATTGAAAGATTTGTTTGATTCCTTGACCAATCTATTTGAAGGGAAGAACATAAATTGGAAGATGACTTTAAGAAAACAGTTGAAGAATGTGAAGATCCAAAATGTAAAGACCATACAATCATACTTTACAAGGGTCTCTCAAATCAAAGAACAACTTGAAGTGGTAGAAGAAGAAGTGGAGAATGCAGCAGTTGTGATAACTACCTTGAATGGCCTCCCAAGATCATGGGATTCATTCATTCGAGGAACATATTCCAGAAGGAAGTGATTACTTTTAGCAAACTCTAGGAAGAAGAAGAAGCTCAACTTGTAATAAGAGAAGATGTGAGCAACTGAAGATCAAGCCCTCACCATCTAAAGAAGATCTCTCAAGCGATGAGGAATATGAAGAAATCAAATCTTGAAGAACCTCTTATCCATCTTAGCATTTGGAAAGAAATGATGCTATTATGAATAAATAAAATGATGAAGTTGAAGGCTCAAGAAGGAGTCTACCCATGAAACAAATAAAGATAAGTATTCAATTGTCATTTCATGATATTGATTTGTTATGCACTTGTTTATATTCATATTGATGTGTTATGCATGATAGAATGTTTGCATTAATGATATTATACTACTAATATGAATGTAATGGGCAAGTAGCTCATGGTGCTATACAACTCTCCATTTCTACTTATCTAGAATGAAACCTCATTGCTGGCATATTGGATTAGTGCACAATCTCAATGATGTCTTGGTAGAGATAGAAGGCATCTAGAAAAATTTCTATGAGATATGGATGAATGTTGTATTGGCTAAAATAGTTGCATGATCATATATTTATGCGTAAGAATTTTCCATTATGAATATGCCTTATGAAATGTTTCTAACCATACAACTAATGCATTTGACTTGTAGGAAAGATCGCTTAAAATCACCTACAAGCAAAGAAGGATGAGACTTGTTCCGAAGAACAAGTGACGACAGTTCAAGATGAAGAATAATATGACGAATCCAGTGACATCATTGATGCAAAACATTCCAGCCATGAAGAAGTAAACAAGAAGAAAGGGAAGACCAGTTCAAGAAGAATGATGTCTAGGATGCAGTATCAATACATGAAGGGAAGTTCGTAGTTCCATCATTCAGTAGATGGAAACATCATGGTATACAAGGAAAGATTCATAGAACGAGGCTTCCGATGAAAATAAGGCATATACTATGAAGAGACATTTGCAGCCAGTGGGAGTTAAGACATATGATAGGTAGAATCATGTGTGCAAATGAAAGAAGGCCTTGTATGAGCTCAGAAGACACCCATGGGATAACACATACATGGGGAGCTTGATGAAGATTTGAACCTTTGCTACAAGGTTGAAGATGAAAGTCTATAGAGGATGACAAGCTCATAGATGGGTGCGAGAAGAACTTTTGAAAAAGTTCAAGATAGAGGATGTTGGTATCCAATGATCCTATATGGATACATAGAATATTAGTAGCAGAAGAAGCTACTTGTCACTCCAGTACAGAATGTTTCAGTGCATAGAGTATGAAAGACAGAGGTAGAATGATGCTCTACTTCAGAGGGAGTGACTGCAGAAGATCCCAAGGTTTAACATGGTATGGCATGATGGATAGATTTCTGATGACTCTAAGCTTCACTAAGAGTAAAGCGGATTCCAACCTTTGCTGAAAGGTTGAAGGTGGAAGACCAGTGATACTCCTGTTATATGTCGATGACTTGTTCCTGACAGAAAAGATGAACTCATTAAAGTTTAAATAAGGAGACTTGCTACCGAGTTCGAGATGAAGGACTTGGGGATGATGCACTACGTTCTAGGCATGGAGGTGTGGACAAAGGAAGTATGCAGTAGAGATCTTGAAGAGGTTTAGGATGATGGACTGCATGACCACACCTATGGCATCAAACCTGAAGCTATTGAGTGTTGCTTCATCCGAGTCACTTGATGCTACAATGTATCATCAGATGATTGGGTCCTTGATGTACCTAACGAATATGAGACCAGATATTTGCTTTTTTGTGAACACCTTGAGCCAGTGCCTGAAATATCTGAGACATGTTCATTTGATTGTTGCAAAGCATATTCTGAGGTACCTAAGGCATACAGTTGATTATGGGCTCAAGTATGAGGCAAATCAGAAGATTACCCTGGAAGGTTATGTTGATTCATATTGGGTAGGAAATTCCATCGATAGGAACAACACTTCAGGGTGTTGCTTCAGTATGGGATCAGGTACGATCTCTTGGTTCAGCAGGAAACAGTCTTGTGTGGCACTGAGTACACCTGAAGCATAGTATGTCGCAGCTTGTTCAGCTAGTTGTGAGGTAGTATGGTTGAGGAAGCTACTATCTAATTTATTTGATCTCCAGTTGGATGTTACTTGTATATATTACGACAACCAGAGTTGTGTGAAGTTGTCTAAGAACTCGGTGTTCCATGACAAGTCGAAGCATATCAAGATCAAATATCACTATATCAAGGATATGGTGCAAAGTGGATAAGTGAAGCTCTAGTATGTTGCAATGGATGAACAAATAGCTGATGTGTTGACTAATCCATTAGCCAGAGTGAAGTTTGAGTCCTTCAGGGAGAAGCTTGGTGTTCTCCAGATCGAGGTCCCCTCCGAGGGGAAGTGATGAGTCCATAAGCCATTTTGACATGGTGAGAGGATTGGTTCCTTCCATGGTCAGATGTAAGGGCTAAGCCATTCTGTCATGGTGAGAGGATTGGTTCCTTCCATGGTCAGATGTGAGTGCTGAGCCATTCTAAGGTGACTGTGGGATGTGTTCCCACATGATCAGATATAAACATTGAAGGCTATTCTCTAGGAGAATGGAGGTACCTGTTCAGTTACCAGGAATACTCAGTCTAGGACTGAGATCCACTCTGATGTGACTGCAGGATGTGTTCATCCCACGTGATTAGATGTAAGTGCAGAGCCATTCTGATGTGACTGTGGGTTGTGTTCATCCCACATGATAAGATATAAGTGCAAATCCTTTCTTACATGGTGATGTGTTCATCTCATGGTAATATATAAGTGCTGAGCCTTTCTGACATGGTTGATGTGTTCATCCCATGGTGAGATATAAGTGTTGAGCCCTTTTGACATGGTGATGTGTTCATCCCATGGTCAAATATAAGTGCTGAGCCCTTCTGACATGGTGATGTGTTCATCCCATGGTCAGATATAAGTGTTGAGCCCTTCTTACATGGTGATGTGTTCATCTCATGGTAAGATATAAGTGCTGAGCCTTTCTGACATGGTTCTTGGATGTGTTCATCCCATGGTCAGATGTGAGTGTTGGGCCATTATGATATGGTTCTTGGATGTCTTCCTCCCATGGTCCGATGTGAGTCTTGGGCATGCCTTTCTGACATGGTGGTGGATGTGTTCCTCTCATGGTTAGATGTAAGTGCTGGCCGAGACATTCTGACTTAGGGTCAGATATAAGCACTGAAGAAGACCTACATGGAGGCTAGGCCTACAACCAACATCAAAAAGGGCTGGCTCTGTAGAACTTCCTGTGATGAGAAGAATGAAGAGATAGCACCATTTTATTGAGATAGCAGAAGTAGTAATGATGATGATGATCCAGTGATGATCTAGCTTTGAAGATGATCTAGTGATGATCTAGATTTGATGATGATCCAATGATGATCCAGCTTTGATGATGATCCAGTGATGATCTAGATCCAAAAATGAATATGACTTGAATATGAAGAAGACTTGTGTTAATAAATTGTGTCGAGAGAATACCTTCCTAGTTAAGAGGGAGTGTTGATGTATTTGTAACTTCAGAATGTATTCACTTGTATATTTTATGTATTCTACCCTGATGTTTATTTCAGGAAGTATCTGTAATTTAATTGAGTCATGTCATCCCACGATGTTCCGATCGGGAGATTCAATAATGTAAACAAATAATGTAAATTCATAGTGGGTAAACCTCCTTATTGTTCAAGGGTTAAAGTCCCCACAGTTGTGGGGTACTAGGGTTATTAGACTCTCCTATAGAAGTCAGCCCTAGGTGAGTTAAAGTAAGTTGGGTCATTAGTACCCCAATTGTGGTTACTCAAGCCTACATAACTAAGTTAGGATTACTCGATCCTACATAATAGAGTTAAAGGTTAAGTGAATGGAAGAATAAAAATAGAGAGTGAGACTCTCTATTTATCACACACACACACAGTCACTCACTGGGGCACATCAGTGAGAGAGAGAGAACAACTCTGGAGATCATCTTTATTTTTTCTGGTTTTACTGCTGCCATTGGTGCTCATTCTATCTCTGAGGAAGTTGCGGGGTTTTCTCCTTTATGGTTTCCCTGAGGAAAATTCTTTGTGTCTGTTGTCTTTTGTGTTTATTGTTGTGCATGTTATTCTCTCAGTTAATATCCTAATATCATATTGCTTAAATGATAAAAATCTAACAAGTATTGGGTTCAAGTTGTTGCATGCTTAGTCTACTTGCTCAACTGATCATCCATGGTGAGTGTCCAGGAGAATATTTACGAAGAAGCATGGAGTGGAACTAAGACTAGTGTTTCACATCTAAGAGTTTTTTGTTCTATTTAATTTTCTCATGTACTTTATGAACTTAGAAGAAAGATGGATAAGAAGAGTGAGTGGTGCATTTTCACTAATTACAATGAACAACACAGGGATTACAAGTTGTATAATCCTATCACTAAAAATATTGTGGTCAGCAGATATGTGAAGTTCCTTGAATATAAATGTTGGAGTGATCCTTCAGACATACAACCACAATAAAATTCAGATTTACCACTCAGACTTCCAATATTGGAAGTACAATAGCTAGAAGAAACACCAGCAGACATTCCACCTGAGAACCAGAAAACCAGAAATTTGAGGGAGTTATATGAGAAAACTCCTTTTATTGATGAGCAACTTCAGTGTGCTCTGTTTTCCTATCAGCCCACAACTTTTGATGAAGCAGTAAAGGATGCATAATGGGTACAAGAAATGAATGAAGAGATTGATTCTATTAAGAAGAATCAGACTTGGGATATTTTTCATATCCCTACAGACAAACAAATGTTGGATTCAAATGGGTATACAAGAGAAAACTAAATGAAAAAGGAGAGCTTGAAAAGCACAGTTCAAGGTTGGTTGCCAAAGGATATGAACAACAATATGGTGTATATTATGATGAATAATTTTCTCTTATAGCAAGGATGGATACCATTAGAGTTGTGCTTCCCATTAAAACACAAAAATAGTGGCTTGTTTATCAAATGGACCTGAAATATGCCTTTCCAATGGCATTCTTGAAGAAGAAGTCTATGTAGACGAGCCACCTAGATATACTATCAAAGGCGATGAAAACCAAGTGTTTAAGCTAAAAAATGATTCGTATGGTCTAAAACAAGCTCCACAATATTGGTATAGTAGGATTGACTCCTATATCATCAGGGTTCAACATAAGCAACAATTATCCCACACTGTACCTAAAAACATATCAACGAGGTAAAATATTGATTGTGTGTCTTTATGTTGATGAGATGATTTCCATGGTAATTTGATCCTTAAATAATTTAGGATAGTCATGAAAAACTAATTTGAGATGTCTTATCTACGTCTAATGAAGTACTTCCTTGGTCTGGAAGTTACTCAAACTAATCAAGGTATTTTAATTTTTCAGCATAAGTAGGCTACTAATATTTTACAGAGATTCAAAATGGATAAATGTAAACCAACATAATACCCCATTTCTCTAGGCACCAAGTTAACAAAGAATATCAATGGACCAATAGTAAATTATACACTTTAAAAGAATGGTAGGTAGTTTAATATATTTAACTGCAACTAGACCTGATTTGATGTATGTTGTCAGCCTTATTTCTAGATTTATGGAGTCTCCCAAAAACTATCATTGGAAATTTCGAAAAATAATTTAGAGATATTGATGTAGGAGCATAGACTATCTCAATGAAGTCATTTATGACTTCACTAGGTCAAGGAGACTTAGGGTCTCACATATTTGTAATTTGCTTTATTTTGTTAAAAAATGTTGAATAAGGTGGATAAGGATACTAGATCCTCTTCCAAATGCAATCAATAGAGTAGGTTGAGTAGTTAGAGCATTTCTTGAATGTTAGAAATTAGTTAGTGATCTGTGAGTGAGTCATAGAAGATAGTAGAGTTCAATACAGAATCTGTTTATTCTTTGTAGGATCGAAAGAACATAATTGAAGATGTATTTATGTAGTTTATATTATTAGGTTAGGGGGATTTTTGTTAGCTCATGGGAACTCTAGGTAGCTCATTGGAGCCGTTCATTAACTTATTAGATATTTTTAGAGTAGTTCGAGGAAGCTTAGAGTTTAGATTAGGAAAAGATTGGAGTCAATCTCCTAGAGCATGCATGGAGACTTATCCCTCTGGTTGTAAAGATCTAATTGGGAATTCAAGCCTCAAAGAGGTTTATTAGTGTAAAAATGTTAAACTATGCATTTATACAAAAATATTATTTACTCTGCATATAGAATTGTGAAATACATAGTTGACATGTTTCCAATGCACACATGGTAAGGTTAGATTGAATTTTATAAGTCTAGTTGGAAGTAATTATGGTTGTATGATTCGTATCGATTGAATTTCCAATTAATTGATGGAAATATTATAGTATTTTATAAGAATTGCTAGCAAAATGTTAAACTAATGTGCAGAGGACAAGGTAATGATTTACACACACTAAATCAAAGGTTCTTGAGCATCTGGATGTAGATGAACGACATAGGGTGATTGATTAATGAAGAGTACAAGTCGATTGAAGGAAATATTCCAGTTGTATGTTGAAATGGTAGGCATAGTATTCATTTAAATGTGCAGAGGATCAATGGAGTTTTATTCATAGTTGATCGACAGTGGCTATGTGTCAATGAAGGACATCAACATCATTGAGTCACTTTGTTAAACCACTTACAACATCAATAGAGGAGGTTGATCATTGGTTTTATCAACAGTGGAGAGAACATATTGCGAGTAGCGTTGTTGGAAGCTACACCATATCACTTCTTAATTGAGTGCAATAGGGTTATGGTCACAAGGTATGGTCATGAGATTATTGCAAAAAAAAATTTATTTGTTAAGATTTATAATATTAGGGTCTTATGCAATGGAATGAAGCGTTGAACAGTTTAGAACACAAGTATTAAATGCTAGTTTCATTTAGTGGAAGGACTATCGAAGGTTTCTATGTGTGGAGGGGAAGCTAAAGTTAGCAAGGGATTACTAACTTAGCTCTGCATAAAACAAAATAAATTTTTTTTTTGTTGCATAGACTAGCAGACCTGAGAGACAGAATTTGAAAGCTTTTTCTTTAGTTTGGAAGGAATGAACTTGAAATAGTGTATTGACTCATGCACACATGAAATATCCTCTCATGATGGCCTAAAAGGGAATTTAGGCCATCAATTTGTGTATCATAGCAGTGTAAAAGATTTACATGCATGGAGAGGAATCTCGCAATACTAACTTGCATGTTGAAGGAAGAACACTCTTTGAAGAGAGTAGTTCATAATGGTAATTTCTAAACAAGGGGATTGAGAGAATGGAGATTGTGGTAAGGGGACCCTCATAGCAGAGTGATGTAGGAAGTGAATGCAGGGGTTAAGACTAAAGAGAGAAATGGAAGTGCTCAAGGGTTCTATATGAGAACCTTGGAATGCTAATAGGTCAAGTAGAATAAATATTGATGAGGTGTTGAGAGGGAAGTCTTGTTGGATTTCACCATGAGTGTGGGTAAAATCATAGAGGAGGTATGGAAGATGACTACCGATAGTTATCTAAAGGGTTCAAGAGGAATAGAACAAGAGAATATGCCAGTGCAATTGGTGTCATGAGGATGAGTCAAAGCATCTTTGACAGAGAGGTTACTGAGCTAAAGAAGAGGCTTAGTAATGTAACTAAACTTTTTCATGAGGAAGCTACAGAAGGTCAGTATTATGGACGGAAATTGAAGAGGAAAGTGCAATGGCCTATAAAGAGGTTATATGCCAGGAGTCTCAAGCACAATCTTAGTGTTTGGGTGAACAAAAGGGAAAGTCTCGGAGCAGCTGAACATGAAGAGGAAGTTCACATGATGTGTGAGCCTGAACAAGGTGGGTACCTTGATGCAAAAAGAGAGGATGCTGATATAGAGTTTGATGAAAAAATCATGGACATGGCAATGGGTTCATATCAATATAAGGAATAAGGGTATGTTGACGTGAGGCCTACTGAGGATCTCAATAACTATTTTGCAGAAACAAATCAACATGGAAGGATGGAGGAGAAGGCTTCAGCTAAGACTAAAGTGCCTTATGTTTTTTAAACTGGTGATACGTGTTTAAATGCAGGTTACACATGTGGAACAAAAGGACAGTTGCTGAATATTGTCCACCAGTTTGAAGAGGATGAAGATGAAGGTGAAGTCATGGACATGTGGAATTCCTATGTTCTGAATAACTATTTGCTAACTTTTTACAGGTATTTTCCAAGTGGATGGTTGGGATGGTGAATAAGGAAGTAGAGTTTCTTGGTGGCAATCAAATTTCCTTTCATTCGCTAAAGGAAAATATAGAGGAAGAAATTATCTTGAGAGACAATATGGCAGCTCAGAATAGAGCTGAAGATGTTGAGAGGTGTGGCAATGAATTTTTTGTGTTGTAGCAAGGAGAAATCCTTGGAGAGGATTATAGTGGAGATGTTGATAGGAGACATGCGGATAGTCTCATTGAAAGTATGGAATAGTTAGATCATTGCAAGGATATGATGTTATACGCATCAACAAATATTCAGGAATCTCTATTTTTTCAAACTAATCATTTATGTGTAATTGTAGGTGATAAAGATAGACATCCTCTGGGAGTTTTCATAGCATTGTCTCATGAATATGATGTCAAAGAAGTTTGTGGATCTAAAGAGGAAGAGGTGATTTTCAGTTGTCAAACTGATTATGTATATGCAAGTTTTGCAGATCATGGAGATGCACAACCATATCTAGCTATCATAAAAGAGATTAAATACTTGTCTTATGAAGAAAATAAAAGTAAAGAGTATGAACAGTCAATAAATGAAATTGTCGAAGCATAATTGTAGGATCCTGTCGATGCAGCATATAGGGAAAAGTTGGTTTGTGGAGACAACTATTCAAAGGGAAGAGGTGTGATAAAAGAGAACTTAAAGCTACAAACTAAGAACATGAACCCTGAAGACATTTAAGAGACTATAGAAATGTTTCAGAGAGACTGAGACAGGAATAAATTAGTATATGAAAGGAAGAAGGCATCCATAGAAAAAATCTAGCTAATTGAAAGAAGATACATCAACAAAGCTAATGGAGAACTATAGAACAAAGTATGGGATCCAGGTAGATGTTCCTACAAAGAGTACTTTAGTAACTGCTGCAATATTATATAAAAGTAGTAGTTCAATGAAGACCTCATGGACAGGATCCAATGAAGAGTTTCAAGTTGGGGAGTTTGATGCAGGGGCATAGATCTCAGTGAAGTCATTTATGACTTCACTAGGTCAAGGAGACTTATGATCTCACATATTTGTAATTTTCTTTATTTTGTTAAAAAAATGTTGAATAAGGTGGATAAGGATACTAGATCCTCTTCCAAATGTAACCGATAGAGTAGGTTGAGCAGTTACACCAGTTACTCCTTCTTTGTAGGATCGAAAGAATAGAATTGAAGATGTATTTATGTAGTTTCTATTATTAGGTTAGGGGTTTTTTTGTTAGCTCATGGGAGCTCGAGGTATCTCATTGGATCTATTAGTTAAATCATCAGATATTTTTAGAGTACTTTGAGGAAGCTTGGAGGTTAGATCAGGAAAATTTTGGATTCACTCCCCTAGAGCATGCACAGAGACTTATCTCTCTGGTTGTAAAGATCTAATTGGGAATTCAAGCTTGAAAGAGGTTTATTAGTGTAAAAAGGTTGATTCTCTATCTATGCATGTTAAACTCTGCATTTATATAAAAATATTATTTACTTTGCACAGAGAATTGTGAAATACATAGTCGACATGTTTCCAACGTGCACATGGTAAGGTTAGATCGACTTTTATAAGTCTAGTTGGAATTAATTTTGGTTGTATGATTCGTATCGATTGAAATTATAATTAATTGATGGAAATCTTATAGTATTTTATATGAATTGTTGTAAGAATGTTAAACTAATGTGCAGAGGACAAGGTAATGATTTATGCAGTAAATCAAAGGTTCCTAAGCATATGGAGGTAGATCAAAGGAATAGGGTGCTTAATTAACCAAGAGTACAAGTCAATTGAAGGAAATATTTTAGTTGTATGTTGAAATGGCAGGAAGAATCTTTGTTTAGATGTGCAGGGGATTAATGAAGTTTTATTCATAGTCGATCGATGGTGGTTGTGTGTCAATGAAGGATATCAATGACGTTAAGTGATTTGTTAAACCACTTACAATGTCAACGAAGGAGGTTGATCATTGGTTTGATCAATGGTGGAGAGAACATATTGCAAACAAAGTTGTTGGAAGGTACACCATATCACTTATTAATTGAGTATGATAGGGTTATGGTCACAAGATATGGTCACAAGATTATTGCAAGTGTTTGTTTATTTGTTAAGATTTATAATATTAGGGTCTTATTCAATGGAACAAAGTGTTGAATAGTTTCGCACGCAAGTATTAAATGCTAGTAGAGTTTAGTGGAAGGACTGTCGAAGGTTTCTATGTCTAGAGGGGAAGCTAAAGTTAGAAAGGGATTACTAACTTAGCTCTACATAAAACAAAATACTTTTACTTTGTGCATAGACTAGAAGACCCGAGAGGTAGAGTTCGAAGGATTTTTCTTTAGTTTGGAAGGAATGAACTTGAAATAGCATATTGACTCATACACACATGAAATATCCTCTCATGATGGCCTAAAAGGGAATTTAGGCCATTATATATGTTGCAGGAACATTTGGATATGGCCATTGGTACACCCATTCACCAGACAATACTCTCATAGGGTACACTAATATTGATTTTGCAGGAAGTATTGATGATAGGAAAAGCACATCTAGTTATACTTGTCATTTGAGTACAAATATAATCTCTTGGGAATCTCATAACAACCCATTGTCAGCATTTCATATGCATAAGTAGAGTATGTAGCATCCACCACAACAATTTTCCATGTAGTTTGGCTAAGAAGACTTTTAAAGGATACGGGACACACAAAAAATGATCCAAATCCTATTTTTTGTGGCAATAGTTCTGCAATACATTGTCCAAACATAATGTATTTCATATAAAGACCAAACATATTGACACTCATTATCATTTCATTGATTAGTTAATCAATAATGGAGATATTATATTATTGTTTATGGCTCTAAGGAGCAATTGATTGACATGTTCACCAAACGATTAGGAACACTTGCATTTGAGTTTCAGAGACAACACTTAGGAATTGACGATGCTAAAAATATTGTCCTTGTTGATATTAAGGGGGAGTGTTAAGAAATGTAATCTCACTGGTCAAAATTACATTAATTAGTTGGTTAGTTGAGTAGTTGATTTGGTCACCTTATCTTGATTAGTGACCCATAGTATTTTCTAACCCATGGTTTTTCTGTCATGTTGTCTTCTATATGTTGTTGCTTAATAATGAGAAGGAAATCAATATGCCCACTGGTGCTCCATGATTTGTGCTTCATTTCTTTGTTTAACTTTAATAGGAAAGAGAGAGGCTTTATTACTTGAAATCCATGGTGACCTCTTATGCATTATGTCTCACATGTGTTTAACTAGTGATTGTTTGTTTTCATGGAAGGATTATTGGTTAAATTGTTTTTGTTTATGTAGATCGTGTATTGTGAAGCAGTCGCAATTGTGGAAGACTACAACTCGTCATTTTAGTTGAAAACCTCATGGGATTCAAGACCTTTGGGGCCTTTATTTTTTTAGTTGAGATTAATGAGCTCCCACAGGTTTCAAACTCTTAACCTCAATTTTGCACATTTCAATTTTGAACAATAATGTCGTTTACAATTGGTTTAAACCTTAGTATTGCACATTTTAATTTAGGAAAATAAACTCACTTCTTTGTTTACAAACTTTTCATTGTATAAATGAATATCTCATAGACTTTTCTATGTATAAATACATATATCAAAGTTGAAAACCCTATTAAACACCATAATTTTGAAAATTCCATCTAAACTTCTATAGATGATGACAATAATTTAAGGGAACTATTTTGATGTGTAGAAATGTTAGTGAAAAATTCCAAACATGAAATTGTATAAGATGGTTAAGAAAATGTCATCTATTTAAAATTTTATTTGTTTAATGGGAAATCTTGGTATTTTCTCCAATGTACTAAGTTTATTTTATTTTGTGTGGATTTGAACATAGATCACAACCTTTTGATATTTTTATATGATATCCAAATTGCAGAGATTAAGCCCTAAAATAATAGTTAGACAACCAAACCTAAAATATAGGTCATATGTTTTCTCTAAGATAAAAAACAATTGCTACATAAATAACAATGAGCACACACCATCAAATTTAAAACTTTAGGTACCAGATAACATAATTGCATTAATTCTAGTCAATTATTGTACTAAGAGCAAACCAATGCCAATGAAAAAAAATTCCTTAAAATAGTAAGAAATTAAAATCAATCTAACATTATAAGTTTGCATTGTTCATAACATTGCATAGTTCATAACGGTGTCATTTACTAGAATTGAAACTCGGTGGGAAGGGTAACAATCATTGGAAACCATGGCGAATTTAAGATGGCAGAGGAATCCATGTAAAAGAAAATGCAAACTAACTGATGTACTCTTAACCCTAGGAATACAACCATTTTTCCAAGAAAAAGTCGACGAGAGCACGGCGAAGCGTTAGGGTTTCTGCGGAGCATAAGGGTTTTGGCAGTTTCTTGTCCCTGGCCACCCATGGCCCCTAAGCGTATGTCTCTGGTGCATTTTGTGTGGGCGATTGGTTGATGGGTTCTTACGGTTTTTCATTATCCCTTGCGGTTCGTGTTATATTGGGCTTGTGATGTGGTGTATTGATGGGTGATTGTGCTCCGAGGTTGACTTTGTTCTGCCTCATTATGCGGGTGTTGTCTGACCCTGAGTGCGTGGTCATGTTTCTGCGGTTGCTATCGGGCAATGTATGATTGTGTTTGGTGTGAGTTTTGACTACGGTCTTTGGACAATCGACTGCATTGGAACATTCGGAAGTGCCGGGGTTGACGGGAGATTCTGAACCCTTTATGGATCTGGGCTGACGGAACCGACGACCCTGCAACGATGTGCTTATTTCACTGTGCAGCTGGAGTAGTACTGATGCTGCAGACTCCAGTATTCGTTGTTGGTCTTCTCACGGCTCTGCTGTCAGGTGATACCTGACTCTAGGTACCTCTGTGCTTTCTCTGACCCTCTTTTATTTACTAGTCAGGGGTATTGTAGTTTACCCTATTTAGGGTTTTCTTGGTTTTATGTACTGCAAAACCCACATGGAGTCCACCCTTTACCAAGGGTTAGTACCAACCATGTGTTAAAAAAGTGGGAATTTTCGATTTTCTTGTTGGATTGCTGTCTATTTTTTTGGGTTAGGGTTTCTGTCAGCATCTCGGTCTCTCGGGCTATTTGTCTGGAATTTTTGCCTTAATATATATGGGCTTTTGTGTGTTTTCGATGTGCCCTGACTCTTACTTCTGATAGACTATTAGTTGTTGTTGCTGACTATGTGGTGGTGGCTTTTTATAATACTTGTTTTTTCTTTAACTGGTTAGGGAATCTGATAGCATTCCGGTTCTCGGGCTGTTTTGTCTTCGTATTGCGCCTTGCATATACGGTTATTTGTGTTTTCCGATTACGCCTTGTCGTTTCCTTCTGATAGACTGTTAGTTGACGTTGTGATGGTGGTGTTCCTTGATATTGGTATTTTATTAGTACTAGAAGTCTGTTTATTACTTGGAAGCTTGGCCTATCACCTGGTTCTGTTGTCGACATGGATTTATAATATTTTATCTCTCTGGTATTTGGTTGGGACCTTTTTTCTTGTGGGTTTGTCTGGCTGTTTTGGTACCAGTGGGGTTTTGTTTTTATCTTAAGATCACTGCTAGTTTATTTTGTCTTTTTCTCGGTGTGGGGTTGGATTTTACATGACCTGCTACTGGTCTTTTATTTATTAGGCTGGCATACCCTTTGTGTTGAGGCTCTGTGGTTTGTTTTTGTGGACGTTATGGATTGGGACCCTTCCTCAGGTGGTTTATGTAGGCCTATTCTTAGGTTTGTTGTATACATGTCCTGCTGGGATTATTACTTTTGTTCCTGGTTTGGAATGGGTGTGGTTTTTGATTCTTGATATTCTCAGCATTATACTCCTATAGATGTTGTACTGTCTATCTTTGACTTCTTTTGGGGTGCTCGCCTGTACGCGTTATTGTGGGTTATTGCAATTGCTCTCCCTCCACTTGTGACATGAGTGACTCAACCGATACTAGCAGGATACCCAAACTCAGGAAGGGTCGGGTCCATATCTCTTCTCACCATAAGGCCAAAGCCCTAAAGGCCTTAGAATATAAACCTAGGTTTGTACTTGGGCATGATGTTTTTATGGAGAAAGTCGGAACCTTATGCCATAGGGAACTTATTGTGTAGATTGGACTATTGTACCATGACAAAGGATGGCTGGGTGGAGTGGGCTACTTCACACTAGAAGCCTCTTATCCATTATGTACCATCTATTAGCCTCTTGGAAAATAAAGGGTTGGTTTTTTTGTTCATTGAAGACTCGGATGCCTCACTTATTCTAGAAAAGTTGTGGCCTGTACTTGATGGTTCCTTAGTACTGAAGCAGTGGCACTTTGGTTTTCATCCCCTAACTGAAAGAGTGACCATTAGGCATCTTTGGGTTCTACTACCTGCCTTACCTTTCCCCCTTTGGAATAAGGATATCCTTATTGATCTGGAAAACCTTCTTGGACGGTTTTTTGCTCTTGAGAGGGATTTCCATCTCATTTATGACAAAAGGATGGAAAAAGTTTTGGTTGAAGTGGATATTACTAATGGCCTTATACCTGAACTTGATATTGTCTGTGGTGATAAAATTATCACACAGAAACTGGATTACCTACATATTCCTTTCAGGTGTAATTACTGTCATGATACTAGACAATTACGTAATTCTTGTCACCGTCTCCAGACTGGTCAGCCTATCCAGAGGGGGTATAACTTATCTGTACCTGTTTTACCCTGCCCTGATACCAGCCCCTTGCCTGGTGTACCACTGGAGGATTCTACCGATATTATTTATGCTTCGTATTCACCCTCTACCTTTGATGACCTCTCGAAAGGACAACTGATGTATATTGAAGATATGGAAGCTATTGCTCTACACTCACGAGCTAACCCTAGAGAGACTATGGATTCTCCTTCTCATGACTCATCATCTGAGCTTACTGCTGCAATTGGCCCTCCTCCATATACCCTAGATCACTATCCCTCTCTCCCTCTGTCCTCATCTGGGTCGTCCCTTACTGCTGTCCCACCCTTGTCTTCTATTGGCTGTACTGAGACTTTATCTACATTCTCATCAGATAGTCCTCCTAATGCACCTTCTTTTCAGGACCCTTCTCTCCTTACAACTCTCTCTATCTTCTCGGACAAGACTCCTATTTCCCCTTCTACTTTACCCTTGGACTCCATCTGCTTCAAGACTGTCACCATCAGGAAATCTAAGAAACCTCCTAAGGATAAGAGTGGGGATCCGTTAAAACTTACACCCCCCTTTCGACTCGTCTAAAGTAGGCGACTAGACAGTCACATATCTCTCATGTTTCCTCTCAGGTCCTTAGATCAAGTACACCTATGGAGCTTCCTTCTCCATGAAAATCCTGTCCATGAACATCTGTGGGTTTGGGGGGGTTTCCAAACAAAAATCCCTTCATAGATTACTCTTTGACCTTATACCTAATATGATTCTTTTTCAGGAAACTATGTGATGTTACTCATAAGCTCTTTATCTGTTCTCTAAACTTAAACCTGGTTGGGAATTCTGTGCCTCTGATGCTATGGGGCTTTCTGGTAGTTTGCTTGCTAGATGGGACCCTCATTTGGTTCAGTGTAAGGCGTTTTCCTCACTGGATGGTATCATACTTAAACCTAGTTTTAAAGGTTTGGCTGAGACTTTTACTGTTATTAATTGCTATGGGCCCTATACTTAGAGAATTTCTTTCTAGAATAATGTGGTGGCTGGTGGGATTCTGGGGCAGCCTAATTTACTATTGGTAGGGGATCTCAATTTCACTTTATCCTCTGCTGAAGTCTGGGGATGTAAATCTAGGTTGGACCCTCTGGCATCCTTTTTTTCCCAGCTCATTTCCTGTAACAAGCTGGCGGACCTTGCTATGAATCTTTCTAGCCCTACCTGGAGAAATGGGCGCTCGGGGGATGCTGGTATAAGTAAAAGGTTGGACAGGTTTCTATTATATGAATCTCTCCTCCCCTACCTCTCTTACTATCGGACCTATGCTACCCATTCTGATGTATCTGATCACTACCTTATTTTCCTGGAATGGGGCCCGAAAAGAAATGCTCATTGCTGGCCCTTTAAATTTAATAGAGGTTGGCTATTGGAGGAGGACTTTGCTCATTTGGTTCTATCCTCATGGAAGGTGCCTCTAGATAAGGATGACTACTACCATATGGATGTACTCTCTTTGAAATTGCGAAGACTCAAAGGAACTGTAAAGGAATGGGAAAGGGTGAAGAATCTTGAAAGGAAGTAGCAGATTTTGGAAATAAATGAAAGTATATCAGAGCTCTTACTGGAAGACTCGGGTAATTTATCGGCCACAAATGCAGATAAGTTGAAAATCCTACAGGAAAGGAAGGGAAAATATTGGGCTCATGATATTACTACTAAGAGACTGAAAAGCAGAGTTCAGTGGATTAAGGAGGGGGATGCAAATATGAGGTTTTTTTCACTCATTTTCTTCTGCTAGAAGAAACACAAATGCTATTTGGTCTCTAAAGGATCAGAATGGCATATCTGTGTCTGAGGATCTGGCACTTAAGTAGCTTGGTAAAAAGCACTTTAGTGACCTTTTTGGTGATGACAAGTCAACTAATATTTCTGATTAACTTAAATTTATCAGTCTTTTCCCGCACATGACCACTAAAGAAGATATAGATCGTTTCCTTAAGCCCATATAGGTACAAGAGGTTAAATNGGGGGGGGGGGGGGGGGGGGGGGGGAGTTGGTGCAGGATGTGGAGCAGGCCAGAATTCATGGTAAAGTTTCTAGTGCCCTAAACTCTATTTTTTTTACTTTGATACCTAAATGTGAAAATCCCTTGACTTTCGCTGACTTTTGACCCATATCCTTATGTAACCTGGTCTATAAGGTTATATCTAAGCTTACTGCCATCAGACTCAAGCCTATACTTAACTGCTCACTATTTGCCAATCAATTTGGATTCCTTAAGAACAGACAGATTACTGAACCAGTGGGTATTACCCAGGAATTACTACACTCTATCAAAATGAAGAACTCTAATGTATTGGTCTTAAAGTTGGACCTGGTTAAAGCCTTTGACATAGTCAACTGGATCTTTATTAGACTTCTACTCATTCAGATTGGTATACCCCTGCTGGGTGTTAATTGGATTATGGGTTGTGTCTCTAGCTCCTGTTTTGCTGTGCTTGTAAATGTTTCTCCCTCAGATTTTTTCCCTACTTCCAGGGGGCTGCGTCAAGGCTGCCCTTTGTCACCCCTATTATTCATTTTGATTATGGAGAGTCTCAGTCGTATTATATTGGATGCTCAGCAAAAAGGACATATTAAGGGCTTTCAGTACTCTCATCATCTGTCAATTACCCACTTGTTATTTGTAGATGATGTTATTTTAATTGGTGTTGGTATTGTAGAAGAATGGAGTGCTTATAAAGATGCCCTTGACTTATTTTGCTCTGCGTCGAGGATGATTGTTAGCATTGAAAAATCTTATTTTCTCTATCAGAATGTGGATGTTGATATCAGAAATAAGATTGTTGAGTTTCTCCCATTCAGGATGGAACCTCTTACTGGGGTCTTTAAGTATTTGGGCTATCAGCGTAAACCATTGGGGTACCATACTTCGGATTGGAGATGGATGATTGAATTATTTGAGAAAAAAATCCAAAACTGGACCTACAGGTATGTCTCACTTGGTGGCAGGGTGGTCCTTATAAAAGTTGTGCTTACTGAGTTGGTTGTATACTGGTTTGCTTTGGCTAGATGCCCTAAGTCTATTCTAAATGTTCTACGCAAAACTATTTTCTCCTTTCTCTGGGGCTCTTCTAATGGCCATCACAAACCCCATTTGGTTAGCTGGGAAACTCTTTCCTTACCTGTAGAATTTGGTGGTTGGGATATTAAGAACCTTGAATGGTTTGGCATATCTTTGAGATTAAAAAGCATGTGGCAACTACTTACTGGTACAGGTATCTGGAGCAGAATTATTGCCCATAAATACTTAAATAACAGATCTTTAGAATACTGGATACGTGCCCGGATTTTTTGTGTCAATGGTACCTCATACTTCTGGAATGGGTTTATTAGTATTTTTGAGTGGGTTACCTGTCAGCTGGGATGTAGGGTGGGGAATGGATTAAAGATCAAGGTGGGGGTTGACCCTATTGCTGGGCAAAACTCATTGCATACTCTATCAGAGGATCTTAGAGTCTATCTTCATGATCTAGGGATCTCTTTCCTCGCTTAGGCACAAAATTTGGATGTTTGTGGTCCTGATGGTCCCACATGGTACTTTTCCAATGATATACTTTTGGGTGGCCAATGGGTTGCTCAATGGAGCTTCTATGTTAAGGGCCTGACCCATGGGGGTATTAGGCTTGGGACTACTGTGGATAAACTTCTTTGGATGTATGATGAACAGCAGGGATCGGTGACTGCAAAAAAAGATTATGATCTTATTATTTCAAATCATAGAACTATCATGGAGAATGACCTCATCTTGAAGATCTGGCACTTTAATTCTCCCCACAAGATTAAGTGCTTTATCTGGCTCACGTGTTATAAGAAAATCAATACTTGGGATATTCTGTGCAAGAAAGGTTGTATGGTCCCAATAGGTGCTATGTATGTAATGAGGAAGCTGAAACTGTAGACCATCTTTTTGTTGGTTGTCTTTTTTTGAAGAAGATGATTTTGGGACTTAGCGGTTTATTCAAAGTGCATTTTCTTTGGAATGCCCCTACCTTCATGGAAAATCTATCCAACTGGGTTTCTAAGGATGGAGACTTTCGGTATCTTCATCTTTTTATTACTTTGAATATTTGGAAGTCTAGAAATTGCATGTTATTTGAAGATCGACGTCCCTTGATAGTTGGTCTCTTACATGTTATCTTGGATGAGGTGAATACCTACAAGCCTGTTATGAAGTACATGAATAAAATCTGAAACATTGGAAAGCCTCTTGTTTCAAAATACCCCAGGATCTTTTTTGATGGAGCTGCTGCTAAAGGTATTGGTGGAGTAGGTTTTTGTATATGGCTGAATGATCATCATTTGTTTGATTTTAAACTTGGGTGTGGGAGCAACACAAATACTAGAGAAGAACTATTAGCACTCTGGGATTCATTACGGGTCACCAATGATATTAGGTTTCCTTACCTACATATCTTTAGCGACTCCTCTGTGATTATAAACTGGGCAAACAAGGAATGCACCTTGGACATGGTGAACTTGAAGACTTGGTGCTACAACACCAGATTTCTGATGTCCTCTTTCACTTGGGTGGATCTCACTCATGTCTATAGAGAACATAACAAGAGGGCAGACATCTTATCCAAGGAGGGGTTGCACTTGGCACCTGGCCATCTCTTACTTATTGAATTTTATGATGATGAGATTATAGGGGAAGACTCTATACAACTATTTTAGAATGTGCTCATTCTATTTCGGTTTTTGTCTCATGATTTCTTTGAGCTATATCAGGTTTTGTTGAGTAGCTATTACAGGATATACAAGAGTCACTCCCCTGCTTGAATAAGGTATCTAGGCTCTTGTTATTTTCCTTAGGGACATATTGTGACTAATATTTTTATTGCTCACCTATTAGAGGATATTGTGGTATTGATACCCAGATGCTTAGTGTATCTATGGTATACTTGCTGTTTTTTCTTTCTTTTTGGATTAGTATGGATTGATCTCTTTTGTAGTGATATTATTTCTGATTTGCTAGCCCAAAGGGGTCTATATATTTACTGATGATGTACAAGGTTCTTTTGATTCAATGAATCCCAAAAAACTGATTTTTTTCGACTTAAAAAGACTATCAATAAGTAAATCAATCTAACATCATAAGTTTGCATTGCTCACAATAATAGACTATCAATTTACTTATGTAGTTAATACCACTATGAGGCAACCCAAAACTTATAGTGAGAAGAAGTCCATATCTTCTCTCAATAAGCTAAGTGTTTTACTTTGCTTTGTTGTTGGTGACAACATAGTGGACACTGAAAATTGAAATGTGGCATGAAAGAAATAATCAAGCCGTAAAAAAAAAAACATTTCACATAAATAACAATGAATGTAATAAAGCAACACAAATACATGATTAAAAACAACATGAGTTGGCACATCGAAAACTATGATGCGAAATGGCCAATAAACTCCAAGTCATGAAGTTTAAGTTGCACCTCTTGCATCCATGTGGTATGTGCTCTTCACTACCTCGCATGGTTGTTTTACGAAGAAATTGACAAACCAATCATTAATTATACATTTCAACTCCCAAGAAAAAAACACAACTCTTCTTTAAAGGTACTGAAAAACTAATATTCCATAAATCTTTTCATTGCAATCTTGTGATACCGTGCATGCTTAATATTGAGAAATAATATTCTTTACACATAATAAAAAAGAGAGAGCTTAATAAAAATTAGAGAAATAATATTCTTTAGACAATCTCATAATAGAGATATTATGCTCTATTTATAAATCATGGTTTTGGCAAGTTTCATTTAATAATTTATTTCCTCATTATACATAATAATAATAATGGGTTTACTTTAATTTCATATAGATTTCTATAATAATAATTTATTTTATTTCCTCGTTATAAATTATAATAATAATTTGTTTCATATAGATTTTTGTAATAGTAATTTGTTTACTTTCATTTCATATTTCATATAGATTTCCATGCATATTAACTAGCACTTTTAGTTGTTCAATGTTTCAAATTAACATTTTTATTAAAACTAATAAAATTTAATTCATTTTATGTCATGTGTGTATGTGTGTTATAGCTGATTTTACCACTCTAGGTGAATCACACTTGTATGGCCTTCCCCTGTCCCTCTGCAGACTCCTTAGACCTCTTGGACCATTTTTTGTCCTTTGATGTTTCTTTGACCATCCATAAAAACATGTGAAAATTAATACATGTGACTTTTAAACCTATAATCGTGTATATACGTGGGTTTGACCCCTAAAACCACGTACATCAAGATGTGTACATAATCCAAATCATTTTGGAGTTTTCCTTGTCATGGATCTGACTCACTTGACTCCTGGCCTTCCCTATGCCTTGAGATTGCTCGGATTCGACCTTTCATTACCCCTTTGAAAAGCTATATAAGGAACTCTTTGGTACATTGAAGGCATAAAAGAGAATTGAGAGCAAAGATACTATAGTCCATTGTTGCCAGAACTTGTGCTTGAGTCTGCATCCCTTTGTCCCTTGGAGCACTTTTGTGTTCTTCTCAAGCTTGCCTTTTGCTTGTGAACTTGCTATTGAGAGATGGAGGATTGAGGTGGTGGAGGCCCAAGTGGGGGATTCAGTTTCTCTGATTCGCAGACGTGCCAATAGAGGTTGTATCCATTGTAATTTCTGATTTTATATTAATAGAAATATCTTTTCCTGTCCAATAATATATGTTTGGATGAACATTTTATCCATGGATGATTTCAAATGCTTATACATTGTTGATTATATATGCTAGAATAGATCTAACACCAATATATATAGTATGCTTGTCTTGTTTACTTGTTGTTGAGGAAGTGATTCATCAATTCAAGCGGAAATTGGATAGCTCAACAAGGATCTACTTCAACCATCCAGAATAAGGTATGAGGTCCGATCCTTTAGTGTTAGATATTGGATTTCTATTGCATATTGGAAAAGATTGATTTCTGGAGTCAAGCTATCTGTTGTGGTAGCCCAAGCCATAGGAATTTCTCTCCATAACAAAATTGGTGACTCCGCTGGGGAGTTCCTAGTAGTTGTCCTTTGGGGGTTTTCTATCGACATTCAATGGCTTTGAATTGCTCTTTTTCTCTTGTTTCTGTGTTGGGTCTGGGGGCATGTTTTCCTGGTAGTGTCTGATTGGTGTGAAGTTTGTCTCAACTTATCTGTTTGCTTTTATCTTTATGCACCTTTCTTCCTGTATGCGAGTTTTGAACTCAAAGTCGCGTATATACGCGGGTTTCACTGCTATTTCTGCGTACACACGCGGGTTTACTGTGAATAGTCATGTATGCCCTTAGTCTTTTCTTTTAGAGAAAGTTGAATGGTTGCTGAGTGAATTTTAATGATTGCTGAGTCTCCTTTGATACTGCTAGAGTCTGTATACACCTCTGATTCTGACTAGAGATGGTTGTTTTTAGGGTAAAATTTATTTTTTAAATAATGTTCTTGTCATTGCATTTTCGATTTTTTGTTTGGGATTAGTGCATTCGATTTCTTTTACCTTAGTACTTTGCTTGAGTGTTGCTTGAATGTGCTTGCAGAGTCTGGGGGTTGTAGAGCCATTCTTTTTCTTTTATATCTCATTTTCATTTCAAAAAATCAAAAAATATTTGCTTATCATCATGCATTGCATCTTGCATCTTGCATAGGACTTGCACTAGATTTTCTTTGGAGTATTAGTCAAGATTTCATATAGAAAAGCTTGCATTTATCATTTGAAGAAAATTGTGCATTTCACGTAGTAGCATACCCTATTTTTCATGGACACAATGCATTTGCATTGATTGTTAGGTGTGCATTTTACTTCATGCTGTGTCATAACGCCATCAGTTGCACGGCCATATACCTCTTTTGAGTAATAAAGCCAATTAAAATCAACGCTTAATTAAAATGAACTACACTATTTTATTTGATAGGGTTCACCAACAAGATTAGATTTTAGGGTCTTGGACTAGTTCATTGTGAGTAAATTCTCCAAGACCACTAAACAACAACATGTATGTGTCTGTCTATCCAAGTGAGTGTGTGAAATTCCTTGGTATAACTAGTGTTTCCCAGGATCCTCCTCTCAAAAGGGAGTTAAGCATGAGGTAGTGTGAGCGGTTATTGATTGGGATGACCCCTAGTCATAACTGAGTAGCACCGGAGATATTTACAGGATTGTATTCATATCTGGGGGCTCTTTCCAGAGTTTTGAGCTTTGCTACCCTACCCATACAGTCAATCCATCCTACGACTATCCTCCTGAGCGTTGATTATATTGAGGTGACCTTAGTGACCTTACCTAGGATATCGAGGGGTACTTTGCAGGGGTTATTCTATGGGTGTCCCGGCCAGGTTGGGGCCGGACAGCATAGTCGCTTTACTCGTTGAAGCTGAGGGCCACAATAATTGGTTACTTACATCCGCTTGTTGTGTATGGGAGTCTCAAGCCTCTCCTAGGCGAGACATACCTGCTTCATTCGGGAGTTCACTTATCCTACCCTCGATTTCTTGTGTTTGGCTTTAGATTTTCTTGGTGATTTCTCTATGCACGAAAGCTTGCCTAGGGTTTGCGTAGATAGAGAGTCTTTTATATTTTTTTGAGTCATTATGGATTTGGGCACGGCTCCTCGCCGCTCTCGTTGTTTAGTAGGACTTCTGCCTTCTACATCTCCTCCTCCTTTGGGAGAGAGAAATAGACAGTGTAGGTAGAATACTTCGCACATTGATTCACACACCATGGGAGACCTTATAGAAGGTATTCCTGAACCACCTTCTCCCATTCATGTGGAGGATGGGGAGTTTACTCCTAACTATGATCCTTCACCTGATTTGACTGAGTTAGGTCTAGTGATTTTTGAGATAGAAACTTTTCATGATAGACCTACCTACTCTAGGGTTGATTCCCCATTGATGCATCGCTGGTGTGGAATGCCGGAGGATGACAAGACTCATTTTGAACCGACAAGCACTAGTTATGGTAGTTATGGTATGTCTGGTTTTCACACACATGATTTGACATTCCATGTCGAATCTGAGTTTGAGACTAACACTATGCCTGGGGGAACTCTCATTCTTTACCATGCAGAGAGGTTTGGGAGCACAAGTCACATTGTACCTTCCATCTCAGCAATGGAAGCTACATCACATATTCCTCCTAGGTCTAGGGTTAGTGATCCTATTAGGATTCCAGATCCGAGACGAGTGACTATAGGGAATAGCACGTACATAATTACATAGATCCCTTCATCCTCTGTCCCTAGTTCTTCGAATGTTCACGCTCCACCTCATTCATGTGGTCCTTCGGGATGGAATGTTGCTATGAGTTATGTCTGTACTGCGGTTACTAGACTGGTTGTGTCTCAGGTACATGCACTGCCCGTTGTTTTGGGAGGTCATGGTCATACTTCTAGAGGTCACATTCCTACTTCTGGAATGTATATTCCTACTTCGGGAGCATATATTCCTACTTACAGAGTGTCTCATGGGACATCTCATGCGATGACTTATGGACCCTATTATGGGACACAATATGGATAGGGTTTTTCACCTTATGGGGGCGGGTATCAAAAACCTGCTTACTCTCCAAATTATGGCTTTGTAGCTCCGAATAATCAAGGTACACCACACTATGGTGCTTCCATGCCACCCTATACAGGTCAAACAGGAGGAGGGAACTATGGCCAAGGCCATGGTGGTAATCAGACCTATGTGAATCAGAACTATCAGGGAGTGGTGACCACTCGCAATGGTGAATCTTCCTGACTTGTCGAGATTGATGAACGATCCTATAGCTCATGACCCGACTTGGCCGGTTGTCCCTACTAAGCCTCCCTCGGACATACCCAAATTCAAGGGAAAACCGAGAGAGGATTCGAGCGAACATGTTACTACCTTTCACCTATGGTGCTCTTCGAATTCCTTACATCAGGACTCAATCCGTTTAAGGCTGTTTCAACGCACCCTTACAGGGCCTGCCACGAAATGGTATATAGAGCTACCTAGGGGGGCATTCACTTTGTTCAATGACCTAGCGATGACTTTTCTTAACCACTTCCAGCTACCAGTGTGTTATGATGTTGGTACTGAACTCTTGTCAACATTTCGGCAGGATAAAGCCACACATATCTTGTATCATATCCAAGAGTGGCATAGACGAAAGAGGTTAATTAAAGCCTTTATACTGTTAGAATTCCTCCTCAAATGCTTCCTTAAGTCATTATTGCCGTATATAGCAAAGGATGTTTCTACATCCAGAGTGCAAAATGAAGAACAAGCCATTTTTTGGGCGCGGGAACTAGACTTGATTTATGCTCAGTCCAGTTTGTTATATGAGGTTATTCCCAATGCTCCGCGTTCTAGTTTCGATCCCAAAGTTAAACCTGGACCACATTCCGATGGAATTGTTGGTTGTGCGAGTGATAAACCTACGGATTCGGTTGCAAAACAAGTCATTCAATTGTCAATCAACCAATCTGCTTCAAGACAAGCCATGACTTCGTCTCAATCCACCCAAATGGCGAGTGTGCTTTCAGTGCAATCGTCGGACTAGAAGGGTAACCAGCAGTCCGGATGAAATAAAAAGAAGGGTAAGAATAATTGTGAGGGTGGGAATAGGAATAAAAATGCTAATAATAATGACAAGAACACCCGTAATGTTGGGGGGGACAAGCAAACTAAACGTAAGGTTAAATTTCCTTGCAAGTTGTCTAAGGATGATCACCTCACTTACTTGTGCCCTCGTATTGATGAAGCCTTGAGATTCTTGGCACAGGGCCTAGATGTGCTGACTAACCCTTTACCTCACAATCAAAATATGAACTCAAGGACCCATGATCATTCTGGTGGTGATCAAGATCCACCGAAGGGTAGTAGTCGTGGTTGCATTAACATGGTATGTGCTGTGAAATTTGTGAATGATGATAATTCTTCCTCTGTGATTAAATTTGAAACCGCAGGACTTCAGCCTCGCTTGCCTTACTATGTGTCTCTTTTGTTTCACGTAGAATGTCTTAACATGACCTTCAAGCGCACTGTGATTGACGAAGGCGTTGCTGCTTCTGTGATGTCTTTATCGTGTTGGAAAGGTTTAGGTTCTCTTGACTTGTCTAAATCAACAACCATGTTAACTTTGTTTCATGGGAGATCGTTTAGGCCGCATGGGATCCTTCCTTCCCTTAATGTCCGTTTGGGAGAGAAAACCGTTGCGATAGAGGTCGAGGTGGTTTATGCGCCCCTTGACTACAATATCTTACTAGGTAGGAATTGGATGTATACTATGCAAGCCATAGCTTCTACCCTATTTCACGTTGTATGCTTTCCATTTAACAGGAAAATAGTCACGATTGATCAAATGTCATTCAAGAATCTGTCAGTTACCACATTTTCAGGAGCTTCGATCTCAATCGTTGAGCACTCCCAGTCGGCAACTGGGAGTGTGGGTGTAGGCATGTATCCATCCCTCATGGGAAGTTTTAGTTGTCCTGCATCGATCCTTATGATAGGGTCTAGTTCTAGTGAGGCTTCGACATCTATGAGATCGGTGTCTTTTCGCATGAGTCATATGGAAGGTCCTTGGATTCTTCCTACACCAAGTACTTCGAGTGATCCCAACGTGACGGACGTGCCGTTGCCTACAACTATGGTAGCTTATCAAGCTAATCTTGAGAGTGTTGCATAGCCTAGTCCTTCCTCTTTGCGGACAGAGGAGGAGGACCCTTATGTGCTACCTACATGGGCAGTGTAGTCTTCTCACGTGCACGATTGCCTTGATAGTGTTTTCCCTTCAGATGAAGCAATTATTGAGGCCATGTCGGGAGTTGAGCCACAATGGGAAGAACTCCATCATAGATCTTAATTCCTTCCCGAGCTTGACCGCTTGGAGCGTGAGGACTTTAGGGAGATTCTTAGTGAGAGAATTGATAGTCCTATGGTTCCATTAAGCTCTCCTAGTCCGATGGCTGATGGAAACATGGCAAATATATCTTCAACGATTTCTATCAATATCTCTCGTGATCCTGGCAGGATAGAGAATGTCTATATTGGGGCAGAATGTTCCCATGCCGAGATTCAAGAATACACTGAGCTGTTTAAAGAATTCTGTGATATCTTTTCTTGGTCTTATGATGAAATTCCAGGTATCGACCCTCGTATTGTCGAACACATGATTAAGACTTATCCCAATGCTAAGCCTATTCGGCAACGCTTGCATGCGGTGAATCCTAGGAAAGCACCCGCGATTAAGGCAAAGATAGAGAAACTATTGAAAGCCAGTTTTATCTATCCCATTCCCTTGACGGAGTGGGTTTCAAACCCCATTCCGGTTGATAAGAAGCAGGGAGCAATCCAGATATGTACTGATTTTCGTGATTTGAATCATGCCTGTCCTAAGGAAAATTTCCCCACACTATTTATTGATCATATTTTGGATGAGTGCACGGGTAGCAATGTTTTTTCCTTCATGGACAGCTTTTCCGGATATAATCAGATACAAATTAAACCTGAGGACCAACATAATACTACATTTATTTGTCCTTGGGGAACTTTTTCATATCGAAAAATGCCTTTTGGCCTTAAGAATGCCAAAGCTCCTTTTTAAGCGGGCCATGACCTTGATCTTCCACGATCTCAAATCTATTATCGAAGTATTTTTGGATGACCTTGCTGCTCATTCTCATATGAGAATGCGTCATTCTTATCATTTGAGATTGGTATTCGAAATATGCCGCCATTATTTGGTCAGGTTAAATCCTCACAAGTGCATCTTTTGTGTGAAATCAGGTCGCTTGTTAGGATTCATTGTTTCTAAAGAGGCTATAAGAGTCGACCCTTTGAAGGTTGAGGCAATACTTCAGTTGTCTCCCCCAAAAAATATTCATCATATTCAATGTTTGCAAGGCATGACAAACTTCTTATGGAGATTCGTTGTCAATTTTTCCAATTTGACTAGAGGCTTCATGCGTCTTTTGAAGAAGGACACCACATTTTGTTGGGATGAGTGAGCCCAGGAGTCCTTTGATGCACTCAAGTGAGCCCTAGCATCGGCCTCGGTGATTAGTCCCCTAGACTATAGCTGTGATTTTATACTTTATGTTGCCACATCCATGGAGACAATTGGTATGGTTTTGGTTCAAGAGGATGAGGAGCTCCAAGAGCATGTCGTATACTATCTGAGCTGAAATCTCATTGACACAGAGATCTGTTATTCTCATGTTGAGAAGCTTGCTTTAGTTACCGTACATGTGGTTCAACGGTTGAGACATTATATTCTCCTTCGCCAGACCTTGGTTGTAGCCCATGCCAATCCGTTTCAATTCGTCCCCACTCGAAGGATGATTGGGGGGAAATATAATAAATGGATTGTCATCTTACAAGAATTTGATCTCGAGTTTGTTTCAGCAAAATCAAAGAAATCACTAATTTTTGCAGAGCTTATATCGGATTTCCCAAGTGAGGTTGAGGAGTTGGTTTGTGAAGATACGTTTATCGATGAACACATCTTATTAATATCAACATTAGACCCATGGTATGGGGATGCCATTATATATTTACAAACATTGAAAGTCCCCACTCACCTCTCATGGGATGAACGACGAATATTACATCACCTGTCTAAGAATTAACTCATAGTGGATAACACTTTGTACCACCATGGGGTAGATTCCATTTTACAACGTTGTTTAACTCATGAGGAGGCTAAGGTAGTGCTGAATGATTGCCATGGAGCGGCATGTGGTGGTCATTTATCTGGGCTTTCTACAGCCCAAAAAATATTAAGAGCAGGTTATTTCTGGCTGTCGATCTTTAAGGATTGTGTTGATGCGGTCAAGAGGTGCGACCCTTTCCAGGTGTTTGCATGGAATATGCACTCGAAACCTGCCTCACTACATCCCATCGTCACTGCTAGTCCCTTCACTAAGTGGGGGCTCGATTTTATGGATTGCAACCTAGATTCAGCTGGGGGCATCATCACATCATAGTGGTTGTTGATTACTTCACGAAATAGGCTGAGGCTATGCCTACAGTTAAATCCGATAGTGAGATAGCCGCGCACTTCGTATTCAACCATATTATTACTAAGTTCAGGATTCCGAAAGAGCTTGTCACTGACCATGGCTCGCACTTTCAGAATCATATGATGGAAGATTTGGCATCAAAGTTAGGGTACAAGTAAGAGAATTCCTCCTCTTACTACCCTCAAGCGAATGGATAGGTAGAAGCAGTGAATAAATCACTCAAATCCATTCTCCAATGAACCATCACACAAAGCATGAATAATTGGCACATCATGTTATATCCTACTTTGTGGGCATATAGAACCGTTGTTAATACTGCCATGGGTTTTTCTCAATATCAACTTGTACATGGAGTGGAGTTAGTATTGTCGGTTGAATGCAATATTCATTCTTTGAAGCTAGCCGTAGAACTCTTACCAGACACTTCCCCATTAGAGGAGCATTTGGTCCACCTTAAGCAACTTGATGAGCAGTGTCGAGAGGCCTTGGTGGCTCTAGAAGTAAATAAACATTGCGTAAAGGTCCAGTACGATAAGTCTGTCCATCCAAGGAGGTTTAGTGAGGGAGACTTGGTCCTTTTGTGGGATCAACCGAAATAACCCTTGGGGGAAGGAAATTTTAACCCCATGTGGCGTGGTCCTTACGTCGTCAAACATGTGTTAGAGAAGGGCACCTATGAGTTAGTGGATTATGAGGGAATGACCTTGGTGGAGACTAGGAATGGGCTCCATCTCGAAAAGTACTATGCATGATTTTCATCCAAGGCTGGTTATTGTATATTATTGTACAATTTTGCATAGGTAGGTATTTTTCTTATAGTGATCAAGTTTGTGATTAGTTTCCATTTCTTTTGGCAGATGTCAATGGAATCTTCCACCTACATAGGATTCGTAGATGGTGCGAGCCGTCACACTCAACACTCAGCCTTTGTTGCTTGGGTGATTTATACTCCTATGGGTCAGGTATTGTCTTCAGGAGGCATATTTACGTTTACGGCCATCTTCAAACAATGTTGCTGAATATAGTGTCGTTATTGAGCTTCTACGGGATGCCATTTTACATGGCGTTCTCTCTCTTGAGGTATGTCTTGATTCAGAGTTAGTAGTTTCATAGCTTAATGTTTTGTACCATGTTAGAGATCCGACGTTATTAAGAATATTCTTATGTGTGAGATTATTAGAACAACAATTTGACAATATAACATACATACATATTCCAAGAATTAATAATCAAGTTGTTGACTCATATGCTAACTATGTGTTAGAGTGGCATTTTTTTCATACACAATAAATTCATCACAAACACAAATTTTTACACATGTAAATAAATAAACCGATCATCATAAAATTTTGATAAACATCCAAAATGTGGTAATACATAGTGTCATGATACAAAAATGGGGCTCTTGAGCCACCAAAATATAATGCACGGTAATACAAAATGTATAACTCCCAGGTATCTAAGCCTATGGAGGAGGAGGGGGGTTGTGATCATGGAATGTCACTATGGCTCTAGCTAGCCATCGAAATAATCGCACCCATGCTCATGGTACACCCACCACCTAGCGTTGCATAGCCTCACGCAAGTCCTTGACTTGTGCCATGGGAACTCTATGTATCAACCTCACAAAGTTGGCATGAATGCTCTGCATCCACACCCATGATATCATCCCCTCTTCCCCTCCATCTATGATGAGGGAATCCTTCAGGCCATTGTGGTTCCACATCTCTATGCATATGGTAGATCTCACTATGTATTATCACCCAAAAACATGTCTTTTGATTCCATATAATCAGAAAACTCAAAAAAATTAAATAACTTAAAAATTTAAAGAGAGGGTTGAGATTCGTTACCTATGTCACCGTATGCCGATCCTGGTGGTAGCGGCATGTCCGGGTCCTCCCGGAAATCTATCCCCGCATAGGGGTAGTCAATGATGGCAACTATTTGTTGTCGTCACCACAAAAAGAACATAGCTGGATAGGGGTTGGACACCCTACCTCCACCCAGTCTGCGCATCGCATGCACCAAATGCCATTGGGCCAGATCTCAAACCCTGTGTAGAGGAACGTCAACTCTAGGGCTCAATATTGGAACACGCTCGAAGAAAAATGTGCTCAGTATGCTACTGAAACTGAAGTTTTGCACTCTGCCCATCTTACACTCACTGAGCTGGTGTTTCATGTTGCTTAGTAGTGTAGTGCTCCAGTCATATACCATGGGTGTCATGCACTCCACTACATAGAACATCATAGGTCGTGAGGCTTGGTGGAGTGAAGCCAAGCCTGCTATCCTGCCCAGTGTCAGTAGGATGTCTTTTAGGCCTAGCACCTGTATAGAGTTGGTTGGGATCTGACTCCCCACCTTCTCCGTGTCTAGATAGCAGTAAACCACAATGTACTCATCTATAGTCAGGCCACCTCCGGGCCTGCGAGAATGTAGGTTCACTACTTCCCCCTGTTGGAAAATTCCTGTAATAAAGTATATGTCCTCCACCTCTATGGTGAGGGACATCCCATCTATTTGGAATGACTCAGAGTCTGCATCCCAGTAATCCACCAACATCTGCAATAGTCCTGGTTTGGCCCTTAAGCCACTAAGACACCAAAATTTGTAGATCCCACATGCACATAGCGCTTGTTGAGCCATTAGATCGGCCCTTACTGCCTCCTCTACATCACCATGTTCACATTCTTTCCATTCTAGGACCATCCTACAAAAAAAATTGTAAGTTTTCCCATTAAAATACTTAAAAAACCTCATGCGTGACCGCATATGCCACTGTTTGCCAAACAGCCACGTATGTACACGACTGTGATGGAATTTTTCGCGTATATCCAGCCCTATACGTGGAAAAACCCTCGATTTCTACAAGGGCTGCAGTGCCTATTTTGGATTGGCCTAGAAATCCCAAATAACCATGGAATTTGATAAAAAAATGCATCAAAATGGAAGAGAAGAGCATGGGTAAGTACCTAGAAGAAACGATAGTGGATTCCATTGGTTGGATCTCCTGGAATTCGCTCTTGAAAATCTAAGCTCAAATGGGTAAAAATTTCAAATGTTTTATAATATTTTGAATTTTTTACTATTTATAGAAATTTTTCAAAATTTTGAAAATTTATACCCCCTTTCCTATAGTTTGGACTATTTATAATCATTTTGGACCGTTTTTGACCTAATTTATGATGTAGGAGACCCTTTTGAGTGTCGTTTTAGCCGTTGGATTGACCCGTTCATGTCGATCTCAGGTATCATGTCTAAACTAGCATATAGGTTAGGTTTCATCACCATTTGCATTTTGCATCACCTTATGATCATTTCATTATAGCCTTAGGTACGAACCCACTCTATTATGTCACAGAACCTTCTTGCTGTTTTAGAAGTGGCATGATATGAGTGGTAGAGCTTGACTTTACATGGCTACCCTAGTTAGCGCCTTAATTTCATTTGGTGCCCATGCTAACGTTCGTCCCTTAGGGTGTGGGAGTCCGTTGTATAGTATTTCCATGACATTTCGCAAGAGCCTCATACTCCTCTTGATCTTTTGCTGGCCTATTTCCCTCAGGACTCCCTTATGTCAAGTTGTAATTGCATTATCATGAGCTTTTCCTACCTTATTGAGCTCTATGTCGGCTACCCTGACATTGTGTTTCAGCCATATAGCTCGAGCTTGTCTCATGTCTAGTCATGCAGAGCCATTTTATATATCCTTTGTAGCTTGATTCCCTATTCTTACCAGAGGGGATTTTCCCCCGAGTGTTGATATCCTACACATGTATCCTTGCATTGAGCATAGGTATGTTCCACTACTTGGAACTAGTTTGTTTTCCCCTATGACACTCATCTCCTCCTAGTATGTAACTATAAATCTGTTTTATTCTTTTTTAAGCTTTTTAAATATTTGAAAAAGTCCAAAAAATAAAAAAAAATAAAAAGCTGAACAAGGAAAGATGTTATCTTTGGCAGCTGTCGAGTCATGTCACCTTCGAATAGAGCACTGTATATCACATCCTCTGGTTGGGTTTATAGTTTGACTTTAGGAGTTGTACTCATTTATCTGAGTTTATCTCCACCAACTGGTTAAGATTCTAGTTCCCATGGAGCCTCTGTTAATGCCTCCTGTGTCACATAGATGTACCAGTTTTGTATATTGAGTCTATGCTACCTTTAGTCAGTCACCATTCGTTGTTATGCTCTTGTTCAAAGAAAGTTGAAACCTGAGTCGGCCATTCCTCAGTTATCTTGACTTTGCATGTCGACCATTCCCAGTACAGTTACTAGTTCGTGCACCTTATGATCGAGTCCTTCCACATTATACACATTTGTTGAGTACCTCATGTTGGATGATGGGGGATGACTTAATGCCCTCCTTCTAGCAGATTTCATCCCATCGACTTCAAATCATTTATTCTGGGATTGGAATCTAGAGTCATTTTTGAGAGCCTTGAGACTTGTAGTCTTCAGTGGTTGGTTCTCTTGCCATCGACAATCATTGGGAATACATCAATGTCCCCTGGTCGATGGATCCTCTCAAGTGTTTGACCTTAACACATTTATTCACACTTGTTAGTTTTCACTCTAGTACCTTGATTCCCATTTTCATTACCAGTGGGTGATCTCGCGTCTGTTAATGGTATACATCAATGACTGGTAATCAGATGATGGACTACTATGTTCAACCTTGACACCTCTATTCGCATAGTAGGACATGTACTCGTAGAGGTTTTTGTAGAAGACCTTCCATATTGGTGGCATCTCTTATATGCTACCTCCTTGATCATGCTAGTGTTCATGATATTTTAGCTCTCATGACTTGATTCCAGTATATGTCAGACATTTCCAGCTATTATGGAGATCTTGATCCATTATATATCTTCAGCCATTATGGAGATCATGGTCCTTTGTACATATTCATCATGGAGATTATGATCTATGTATATTGTACATGGCGATGACCACTTATGTGATATCTTGTATCATGCCTATTCATGGCCATTGTACTCTTATGTATCCAAGACTACTATATGTATTTGTAGTATGTGCATAGTTGTATCATTCTACTATGCTAATTAGGTGGCTGGTCTTTTATTTGGGATACTTCATCACTCCACTTCTGGGATGGACTTATAATGTATTTCAGCCATCATATGACCCCTCTGACCTCATACATTAGGGGGCATCTTTTATAGCTGATTTTACCACTCCAGGTGAATCACACTTGTATGGCCTTCCCCTATCCCTCTGTAGACTCCTTAGACCCCTTGGACCATTTTTTGTCCTTTGATGTTTCCTTGACCATCCCTAAAAACATGTGAAAATTAATACACGCGACTTTTAAACCTATAATCACGTATATACACGAGTTTGACCCCTAAAACTGCGTACATCGGGATGTGTGCATAATCCAAATCCTTTTGGAGTTTTCCTTGACATGGATCTGACTCACTTGACTCCTAGCCTTCCCTATGCCTTGAGATTGCTTGAATTCATCCTTTCATTACCCCTATGAAAAGATATATAAGGAACTCTTTGGTACATTGAAGGCATACGAGAGAATTGGGAGAAAAGAAACTATAGTCCATTGTTACCAGAACTTGTGCTTGATTCTGCATCCCTTTGTCCCTTGGAGCACTTTTGTGTTCTTCCCAAGCTTTCCTTTTGCTTGTGAGCTTGATATCGAGAGATGGAGGATTGAGGTGGCCAAGGCCCAAGTGGGGGATTCAGTTTCTCTGATTCGCAAACGTGCCAACAGAGGTTGTATCCATTGTAATCTCTGATTTTATATTAATAGAAATATCTTTTCTTGTCCAATAATGTATGTTTGAATGAATATTTTATCCATGGATGATTTCAAATGATTATACATTGTTGATTATATATGCTAGAATAGATCTAACACCAATATATATAGTATGATTGTCTTGTTTACTTGTTGTTGAGGAAGTGATTTATCAATTCAAGCAAAAGTTGGATAGCTCAATGGGGATTTACTTCAACTGTCTAGAATAAGGTACGAGGTCTGATCCTTTAGTGTTAGATATTGGATTTCTATTGCATATTGGAAAGGATTGATTTCTGGAGTCAAGCTGACTGTTGTGGTACCCCAAGCCATAGGAATTTCTCTCCGTAACAATGTGTGGTATTTTCATAGCAGAGAGCTTATGGTTCCAAGGAGCGCGATATACGTTTAGGTCTCATTTCTAACTGTTTTTTTGGTTTCCGTTATCTATCCTTTGTTTTAGTCTCTTGGTGGGTATGGGCCCAAATCCTGTGTTTTGTAATGGAATGTTTTTTTTTTACTTTTTTTGTGGGTTTGTGTGCTCTATCACTTTTGTGTTCAATTTTTTCACTGATTCTTCGAGACTATGGCGATTCACACGGTTTGTAAACTAAATTCAATTTGTCATTCTGACAAACCTACTACCAACCAGTATAAAAAGTGGGAATGTTGTCTATCACTGGGAAGTTTTCAAGCGTTTCTTCTTCTGTGGGTGGGTGGGATTCTAGTCTTTGTCTCAGGTGTCTTCATGGGATTTTCCTAGTGTCATGTAGTGGGTTTCTTTCTGGTTGGTCAATACCCACTTGGTATTCCTGGTTTTATTTTATGGCGAGTGGTGCTCCTTTTTCCTCGGTTGCGCATTGTAACCCTAAAGAGAGGGTTTCCTTTACTAAATATGTCCATGTGCCTTCTTCGATTCTACCTATTTCGGATGTCACTTAAGTCAGGGAACCTCCGCATGGTGGGGAGATGGTCGGGGGTTCTCCGATGAATGAGAAGTTTCGGGCTACAATTAGTGACATAGAAATTAGTGCAAGGGCCTCGGGGTGGATGACTCATCTCTAGAAACAACGATTGTTTTTTGAAAAGGTGAAGATTGGTAGAGTGGTTTGTGTCCTGGGAAAGGACGTTACTATGGACATGGTTTTGGTGTTATCACAATGAGATTTGGTTAGAAATTTTGAGTTTATAAAGCTAAGTCACCCAACTATCTTGGATTGGGTTAGAGATTGTTGGAAACCTTTGATTAAATCCATACCCAGGGTGATGTTGCTTATAAACAACTAGATTATTTTCTAGTTTCTTTACAAAAATGACAAAAAAAATTGAAGATAAGTTCTGGGTCATTGGACAGGGATCCTTAGTTCTCATCCGATGTCATTTGGGATTCGATCCCCGTCTTGAGAAATTGTTGAAGCGACACCTTTGGGTTTTTCTCCTAGACTTTCCTATCCATTGTTGGAACCTGAAAGGCTTTATAGGGATTGCAAATTCGATCAGAAAATTCATTTGGATGGAATATGATCAACTTTTAGGTTTTGTTCGGTCTTCTGCTAAGGTTTTGGTTGAACTGGAGGTGTTTGAGGTTTTTCCAACTAAACTTGAGGTTGCTTGGGAGGGGGGAAATTTCATCCAGAGATTGAACTACTGGCAGATTTCATTCTATTGTCACTGTTGTCGTGGCACTGGACATTTGAAATCTCTTTTTCCACTTGATTATGTGAACTCTAAAATTTAGTTGGGTGTGGTGCTTGACCTAGGCAATGCCATATGCAAGCATGGATAAATATCTTCTATTTCCTCTACCTCTGGATATGGACTCTTCTCACTCCTTTGTGGGTAATTTTGCTCAGTATGTTCATTTTCTTTTGAAATTATTTTCACTTGTTGACATCCTTATTTATTTGTTAGTCTTGGATATGGAGGGTTTCAAGGAATTTTTGGCCCCCGGGATCAGGGGTTGGTCCTTGTTTTAGAGAGAAACTTCCAATGGCTTGGGGTGTACCACAACAGACAGCTAGACACCATCAATCAATATTTCCCAATATGCAAGAGAAACAAAACATCTAACACTAAGGGATACTGAATTGTACCTTGTTCTAGACTGTTGAAGTAGATCCTCATTGAACTTTTCCAATTCACGCTTGCATTAGCAAATCGATCTCAACAACAACAAACAAGACAAGAATGCTCTATATAATGTGTTAGACCTACTCTAGCATATATATTCAATAATGTATAAGCAATTAAATACATCTATGGAGACAATATTCATATTCAAAAGCACATTAATTGGGCAGGAAAAGATATTTCTATTAATAAAATCAGAGATTACAAAGTAACAACCTCTATCGGCATGCCTACAAACCGAAGAAATTGAGTCCTCCAGCTGAGCCTCCACCACCTCAATCCTCCATCTCTAAAAAACAAGCTCACAAGACAAAGGCAATCTTGAGAAGAACACAAAGTGCTCCAAAGGGACAAACGGATGCAGACTCAAGCACAACTAAACTGAGGAAACAATGAACTATATTTTCTTTTCTCTTCAATTCCTCATCCTTCAATGTATCTAACGGGTTCCTTATATAGCACTCCAAAAGGGTAATGGAGGGTTGAATCCGAGCGATCTCGAGGCATATGGAATGCCAAGAGTCAAGTGGTTCGGACTCATATGAGGAAAAATACAAAACTATTTGGCTTTATGCACACATCTCGATGTATGCGGGTGTGAGATCAAAATTCACATGTACACGCGAGTATAGGTTTAAAATTCATGTACAACAATAAACATGAGTTTTTAAAGGATGATCTTGGAACATCAAAGTATAATACAAGTTCATCGGGAACATAGAATCTATAGATGGATGGGGAAGGCCATAAATATGTGATCAACCACGTGTGGTAAAATAAGCTATAACAGGCTTGGTTGTGATGTTTTTTCTACTGTTGTTTTGGTTGATGTTAGGGGTGAAACTGAAGTGGAAGGACCAGTGTGCATCTATGACTATTCTTAACTCTCTATTAGAGGAAGGTTTGGAGGCTCCTTTGTTCAGTTTCTTTGATTTTATACCTCTATGTTCATCTTCTTTGCTACATCTTTGACATTGTCCTCTCTCCTTCTTACATTCCAGATTCTTGTTAGGAGACATATCTATAAGAGTCCTTGGCTAACCCCATACCTTTCTCCTCCCGGGCTCAGACTTCACCATAGATGTTAGCTGAGGATCTTGTCTCTACTACTTGGGGTCCTATCAATCCTTCTCCCATTTTTACTTTAGAAGAGACTTCCAGCTGAGATATTTTTCCCATATCCTCGGTTATGGCAGCAAATTCACAAACCTCAAAAATATAAGAAGGGTAAGGACATTATTGAAAGTATCAAGGACTCCATTCGAGTTTCTACTTGTGTGAATCTGGGGTTTCGATCTCTATTTGAGAGGAGACTTTCTCTGTCATTTGGTTCTAGAAGGTTTTTTACTCCAAGGGATCTTAGATAAGATGCGGCCCCAATTGAGTTGTTGTAATCAATATTGTTTCTTTCAATATTAGAGGGCTTGGAAGTGGCCCAAATAGAGCTTCCCTAAATGTACCTCTTGATCGAATTAAACCTTATATAGTTCTGATACAAGAAACAATGACATTAGCTACCTTTTCTTGGAAATATTATTTGGAATTGAAATCTAGGTGCAGGGTTAGTGCCTGTGATGCATTAGGTCTCTCGGGGGGGATGTTGGTGGCCTGGAACCCCCTGGTTCTTGATCTTAAATATTTTCTACTTGTGCATGTATTTTTCTTTCTGGAAAGATTAAGGGTTTGGATTCTCCTTTTTGCATTATTAATATTTATGGACCCTATTCTCTTAGGAAGCAGTATTGGGAGAAGATTAAGTCCTCGGGTTTGTTATCGGATCCAGATCTTATTGTAGAAGTTGATTTTAATTTTAATCTCTCTCTGAAAGAGGTGTGGGCATTGAGCGTATCACTAATCCTCTTGCTGAGTTTTTTGAGTTTGTCTTTGTCGAGGCAAATCTAGTTGATGTGTCCCATGTTGTTATGACACTTACATGGTCAAATGGGAGAAGTTGGGGCCCATGGTATTGTGAAGCATTTAGATCACTTTTTCATGGTGGGAAATATTTTTGATAAATTTGGAAGGTTTCATTTGTGGTCTTATTCAACTAGTTTTTATGACCACAAAGTAGTGGTGTTGTAGCTGGATTTTGACAGAAGCTTATGTTATTATCCCTTCAAATTCAATCTGACTTGCCTCACGGACACTACTCTTAATGATTTGGTTGTAGAGAAATGGGCTTGATTCACTATAGAGGTTCCTGGTCACCTGAATCCGATGAAAAGACTAGTCTATTAATTGAATAAGCTCAGACCGAAAGTGATATACTAGGGAAAAGAGAAGAAGAAGGACGTGGATAAGTCTTTATCTAAGATTGAGAGTGTTATCCAGTATTTGGAGGGGGAAGTTGATGAACAGTTCTTTTCTTAGGATTGAAAGAGTCTTTTCATGAATCTTGGAAACTTGAAGCAGAAGCTTCTTAGTCATAAACAAGAGACGCTCCATTAGAAGAGGTAGGCTATCTAGCTCCAGGGTGGGTTATAACTTCGCTAACAAAATACGATTAAATAATGCTCTCTAGGAGACAAAAGGGGTGGGGGATGAAGTGGTCCATGATATTGAGTCTATTAAATATGCTTCTAATTTTTTTTCATGAGTTGTACTTTGATAAGCATATTGCTCCCCTCTTTCTCCCCCTCCCCTCTCCCCCCTCTCTACCAGCTTCTGCCTCCCCTCTCTACCCCTCTCAGCCCCCTTAGTGAGAAACATGATTATATGAATCATGTTTCCACCATCGAGAGACACTAAGGTGACACGTGGGTACAAAATGGAGTTTTGTTGCTCCCTTCTCCCATGCACTTCCCAATGGAAGCGGCGCAATTCTCATAATCACATCGTTCACTAAGTGGGTCAAGAGGAGAGACAAAAAAGGGCAGGGAGGAGGGAGAGGCGAGGGGGAGTGGGAAGGGAGGGGAAAGGGGGTGAGGAGTGGGGGAAACAAGAGGATGTGGGGTGGTTTAGGGATTGGGGTAGGGAAAGGGGCAAGATTTTTTGTTTTTTGTTTTTAATTTTAATGTTTTTTTGGTTTTTAATTTTGTTTTTAGTTTTTATATTTTATTATTTTGTGGAAGAACGGAGGGGGAGGGGTAGAGGGTGGTGGTGGGGTACCAGAGGAGGATGGGTAGGGGTGGTGTTGGGGTTCGGTTTTCGTTTTTATTTTAAGTTAAATTCATTTTGTTTGTAAATTTTAATTGTTTTGGGTCTTTAATATTTAAGTTTTTTTTAATATTTTTTTTCGTTTTTTTTGTTTTTCTAGTTTAATTTCAAGTTTCTTTTATATTTTTTTTAATAATTTCATTTTTCTTGTTTTAAATCTACATTTATTTTCATTTATTTTCTGTGTTTTTTTATCAATTTAAAAAAAAAAAAACTCCTTTTTAACTGTTAAAATTTTCAAAATTTTGCCATTTTGATATATATATATAATTTTGAAAATTTTGTCATTTTGATATATCTATATCTATATATATATATCTATATATATAGATATATATATGAATGAATTTTACTTTTAAATGTATTTAATTTTTTTTGGACAAAATATTGTTTATAAAAATTGGAATTTTGAAAAAAAAAATATTTCTAAAATTAATTTGTTTTTTTTCTAATTTTTTTATAAATTTTTATTTTTTGAAGTTTCTGGTTTTACTTTATTTTTTTAATGTTTTATTTAAAATGATTTATTTTAATTTTAGTATTGAATTAAAATGAGGGAGATTTTAGAAGGTACGATATTCAATCTCGTGATTGATTTATAGTTTTGATTGCAACGACACCATCTATGATTATTAAAAAGTTGTAATTTTATCCCCGCAAAAAAGGGGTGATACTAGTATCATCACTTTTCATTTTGGGATTATTTTTTGGTGTTTTTCATGAAAAAATATGAATTTTATGGCTATAGTTCTCATTCTTTATATATAGCTCTCGTTTTATAGTATACTGCATTAAAGTCTATTAGTAAAGTGAATGTCTCTTTAGATTAATTAAGAAATTCTCTCCTTCAGGATTTCAGAAAAGAATGGAAGATATCTTCAGAGAAAATAAATGGGCACTAGTGTATATAGATGATATCCTAATCTGTTCGAAAAATATACAAGATCACTTGAAGCATCTTCAAGAATATTATTCTTTAGTTTTTAAACATGGATTGGTTTTGTCAAAATCCAAGATGGAAATTGGAAAAACAAATATTGAATTTTTGGGATATAACATAAGTAAAGGTCAAGTGATTCTTCAAGAGCATGTCTTGAAGGTTGTTGTTCACTCCCATGATCAAATTATTGAAAAATTTCAGCTACAAATATTTTGGGAAGTTTGAATTACATCAGGCCATTATACAAAGGACAAGCATATGACATTCATCTGTTGGAACATCGTCTGAAGAAAAATCCCCCAAATTGGAACAAAGAAATGAGGGATGCAATAAGAAATATAAAAGACAAATTTAAATAACTTCCTCCACTCTCCCTCGCAAGGATCTGGCCAGATGGTGATTGAGACTGATGCCTCTAATCAATATTGGGGAGGTATTCTCATAGAAAAGCACAGAGATAAGGAAGAAATCTACAGATACGCTTCAGAAGCATTCAACGATACAAAACTCAATTATCCATAAAGTCATAAAGAGATCCTTGTAGTTAAAAAGAATGTAAATCATTTTAATCTTTATTTGAAGCTCATTAAATTTATTAATAGAACGTACATAAAAATAATTCATGGGATATTCAAAAATGAAAATTTTATGGCAAAGAATAGTCCTAGAATTTTAAAGTGGTTTCTTTGGTTACGAATTGTTGACTTTGAGATTGTATATAAACCAGGCTATTTAAATTGCATTGTTGATATGTTAACCAAATAAGAATTGGAGGAGAATCTTAGCCTCAATATGTTTAGCTCTGGAGCATCCAGCTCTTCCAATAAAAAACCTAGGCTTTGGCTCTTCAAATATCCCTTGAAAGAAGAAGAAAGAGAGGATTTTCTAAACTGTGCCAGCAAAAAAGAAGCATATAAATATTTGGCGCTCTCTCTGATTAAACAATCAAATGCCTCTCCTATGAAGATTCATATTTTGAAGAGATGGGAAAAATAAGTCTTTAAAGTCTTAGAGAATGCCCTACATCAACTTGAGCAGCTCAACCATGTTTGGATTGAAAAGGCTTATACAAATAGGCGAGAATTTTTTTATGTGGATCTTGGTCCAGGTTTTCTAAGTTGGAATAATTACAATCTCATCCTACAATTCTGCAAAGAACAAGTTGAGATAGTAATTTTTGGAGATCCTTCTACCTTCGTGCAACAACAATGGTGAGGTTGGGCAAAAGTCTTTCTCGACAAGTCTTGTCCAAGAAAATATCGGGTTCAATGACGTGGAAATTTTATTTTACACCTTCAAGTAGATATGATCATAGCACACCAAAATCATGTTTGGTTTAAATTTAAGCTACGACATCTTGGAGGAACTTAGTCTTCTCTCAACCCCTAATTTACACTTAATAGAAATATCGAAGAATGGATAGAAATGGATGCCTCTTGGATAATACTATTCACACTAGAAGAATTCCTTTAAATTTCAAAGTCAAATATATTTTACAAGGAAAATTTTGTTGTGCTCCCAATGAAACCATGCTCGGATCTAATGTAGGACAGTGCGTTTCTTATTGCTTATTCCTAGATACCGAATTTGGCTATGATAGGGACTCTAATAGATTTGTTGGTTGTACATGTGGGAAAAACCACTGGATTTGTAGGTATGATAATGAATAATGAAAAGCATCATTGGCCGCTAATAATAGCTCCACTGTGTAAAGATCATGTCAGTTGATAGTCCTTTGATTCCTTCACATGGCTCGAGTGAATTACCTGACAAAAGGTGCGATTTGATCCACTATCATGAGATCCGAATCAAGTCTTTTTACCTTTAGGTGTAAGTTTCAGGTCACCAGTTAACCGATTAAATTTGTATAAATAAGGTACTCCTCTCCTCATTTAGCACCACACATTTCAGTATTTTGAGCCTTCTGCAATGTTGTTTTGTCTCATGGGGTGTTCACTTAGTGAAACCATGTCATAGCTCTTTCATTCATGGGATATTAAAGAATACCCTTAATTTCACTAGATATTGATAATTACCTACAAAACTCATTTTGTTGAGCCCCCCTCTCAATACAAATCTCCAATTAGAAAAACCTGATTTTTACGATATATTCCCTATTTTTACTAGAAACCCCTTTTAAGAACCCCCCATTACCTATAAAACCTTGATACCTTACTCCACATCCCCCCAATACCTACAATATATTGACCTTATTTTTCACAATTAAAAAAAAAACTTTATGAATGAATGTGATAAGATATTGCTCAACAAGGTGGATCCCCTATTTTTTGTATGTGTGTCGAGCATTGTGTATGATCTCCCTATGCACCTCGAGCGATCAGTTGGGATCAAAAGTAGTCATCTCAAGTGTAAAGAGTTTGTAAAAATAGTAGTGTATGCTCTCCCTCTGTGCTTAGTGTGACCAGCTGGGATACGAAACTCTAGTTAGTATCAAAGTATGAGTTTTCTCTTGTTATGATCTTTTCCCTCCGATGACGAACAAGGTGTGTTTGAGTTTGTAAATATATAATTCTTGTGCATATATATTGGGAGTCCTAGAAGCCTGAAAGTAATCTTCAGCCTCGCCAATGTCTGAAATATAAAAGGTACTGATTTACAATATATGAAGGAACTGGGTCTGGATTAGATCTGGTAAGATTCTTCATATTTTGAAGCCGTGCTCGGTCTTGGCATATGTGATGCTCTTGTTTGTGTTACTTTTCCTTCAAAAGTCACATTGATTTACCGGTGGTGGGACCAACTCCTTTCTGCGGTGCATTCAAGGCTCACAACAGCTCCCTTGGATCCAAAATTTTAATTGGACTCCTTACATGCTTGGGATAATTCAATAGCACCCTTCATGTACTTGGAAAATCAATTCACAAGAAAAGGGTGTTTAGATTGGGATCTAGATGTTTGTTTGTTTTCATTTGGATTGTAAAATGAGGGCATGTACATGTAATCTATAGAGGATATTTAAAAGGAAAGTTAAGCTACAAGAATGTGGGAATATCATAAACCCACTTCATAAATTAGGATAAGATATTTACAAATTTTGATTAATTTCCTACCCACTAGCCTAGATAGTTGGCATCCACTTGCACCTCATGGTCAACACTTGCAATATATACCCAAGAGCACTTTAATCCTAATTTTGAGCTGATCATGTCTATTGTATTGACTTCCTAAATTGATAATTGTGCTTTCCTACAAATTGTGTCTTTTACTTCTTTATTCCATCTTTTCAGTGGATAAGGTAAAGCTAGTCAACTAAGAAACTGCTATATTTTGTTTCCAACCCATCCTTCATGATTTTCACTCCATATTCAAGGATAATTAGTATGTTTTTCTATCATACTTGAAAACTCACTCATTCTTTTTCTAATTCGTGAGGTCCTTCATTGATTTGGGAAGTGCTCCAGCCACCTATGGGAGTTTATCATATTTATTAAGTCTATCTTTCTGAGCTTGATGACTTTTCTCCAATACAACTCAATACAACTCTATTTTACCTATGAGGGATGTATTATTTATGTACACTATTATCCATCATTATTCAATGGAAGGATACACTCCAATATTCATCTCTTCATTCATGTGATTTAGTCTATATTCTTCTTTCTATTTTCTGTGTGCGTGCTTGTGAGAATTATCTTAGGAGCAATATCTATTTCCTGTGTTTCCTCTTAACATTAGAGCTACAATTTTTATATGGTATCAGAGCACTCCTACAAAGAATTGATTTGAGATCTCAACTCTCAACCCACTTCTTGCTACTAGTTTAGTACAAACCTCCCTTTCCTTCTTCCTCTAAGAATGAAGAATTTTCCCCATTGTTCTAAGTTTGTTATCAAGCATTCGTGTGGACAAAAGAGACACTCCATAAGGTATATTATTGGCTTCTCTTGAAGCATTCACCTCCTAAGTTAATCGAGTGTAACAAGATTTACCATTAGGCGGTCATCATTTGGTTCAACACATTCTTTATCTTTTATTTTTCGTGCTAGTTGTCCATTTTGTTTTTATTTTATTATATGATTCTTCTTTTTCCATTAAATAGATAGAACATTAACCATATGGAATAACCTTAGTGCTTCTTGCAGCCTACCAAGATTCCAAAGTGAAAAAAGCACTCACTCTTCTAATTAATTTTCCACAACAATTATACTGGTTATATTCAAAGAGGAAAATTCAAGGATTGTTTCTATGATGAAGAAACAACCTCTTGCTAATAATAAATCTTAATTCTCTTAAGAAAAATGTAAGAGAATCAATGGAAAAACATTACCATATGCATCTATAGATAATATTATTCACTATACTTTTTTGTTTAAAAAAACATGAATTTCATCCAATGGTAAGTACCAAACTACATGCTAGTTCTTTACATGTTTAATTTAATGCTCATTTTCCCTTTATTACTTTAAAATTTAATTGTGTGTAATTAAAAAGGCAAAGCATCATATGAGGATTGGATTAAATGATTTTCAAATCTTTGGTTAGATAAGGAGGATGGGGTTAAATGATTTTCAAATGGATCCATTGGAAAAAGTGAATGTTGCCCATTAAATTAAATTAAAATTAGAGAGGATAACAAAAATAATAATAAAAAAAAAAAAAGTGGCCATTTATCAAACATCATTGATCCCAAGTTCCCAACCATCCAACATCGCAATAATAAGTGAGATAGTAAAGATCAAAACTATTTAAGCCAGAGTTATGATTTTATGTAGAGCTTTCTTTTATGTTTGTGAAGAAATCCTTGCTTCATTGTCTTTCGTTAAAGTAATAATTTCCTCTTGCACCTATATTCTTTGACATCGACAGCGGTCTTTGGTCCACATTATAATTCAATAATAAAAGATTCGAAAATAACGTTCTAGTGAACCGAATCTCGATGAAAAGTTCACACACCACAACCCCATTCCACGTTCGCAGTCAGAAAAGCAGTTAATTTGATGATTCGACGTTCGACGTTCAATCCCATCACTTTCCACGTAAAACTGTTTTGACACAACGCGAAAAATCGAATAAAAATTATACCTTCAATTGTTATTCGTCATTGCTTTCCATAAAGTTCTTACTTTATTATTTTGATAGCTAAAGCCGGGCGCCGACCGGACCTCCTTGCAAAAGATGAGACAACGCGGCATGGTCCATCGCCACATATTTACATTGAATTTCCATATAATTCTCCAGCCCTCCGATCTGGTAAAGTTGTGGAGGTCTTGTCTCTGAAAAGTTGTTTAATTTTTTCTCTTTTAGCTTTTCACAGACAGTTGTTATTATTTGTGATGGCATTGGCAGAATAGGCCAATCTAGATACTGTGCAATCAATTATATATATATATAGATAGATAGATATAATAAATGTGTAATCAATAATAAATATATTTATATATATATCATGTACAACAACAACCCCAAAATATGTAAGAGATTCGAGATTAGAAAATACTATCTCAACACCAAAACACAGAGTTAAGAAAAACTATACATAACTACTTACATTAATAAAATATATATATATTTTGCTTATCAATATTAATAAACATTTAAGTTGTACCTTTCTCAATGCTAAATTCTACCATTCACTAGTTGAAAAATTCCATTCCAGTTAATGCATGTACACTTCTTAATGCTAATATTTTTCATTGGTCTAAAAATCCCAACCAATGGTTGTGCAATACATGAGAGTATATTAAGTTTTTGGGTTGTCAAAAGTAAGTGGTAGCCACGGAAAGACATCATTTACATCCTCTCTCTCCTGGTGTGTAGAAGCTTCGTAAATATTTTATTTCAATGACAAAACATTGTTTTAACCACCATGCATTCTCCTAAATTAGGTATACTGGTATTATCCGAAATGAATGGCATGATACTCCTTATGATGTGATTATATCCACACCCTATGTTAAATGAAAATGATGAACCCAACCGATTAAGGGATGCCTCTACTTCAGCGTCCAAGGATGGAAACTTGGATGCCTCTGCTTCAGCGTCCAAGGATGGAAACTTTAAATCGAGTGCGATTAACCAATGAAATAGTGGAGAAATGCAATAGGAATATATGATTGATAAGTAATTCTAGGTTCAACTATCTATTCAGAGATTCCTTTTATAATTTTGCAAAGATTTTTTTAATAATTTTGCAAATAATATGGTTTTTATCGAATGAACAATTTGTAAGTAGGGTTGGCATTTGAGTTGTTAAAATATATACATGGTTGTCAATTTTTTTTTAAATTATTTGTATTTTTAAACCAATAAATAAACTTTTATCTTTGTAACTAATAAAAGTAACTCTCTTTTCCACCAAGGTGTTTTTGAAATTCTTTATTTATGTGACACTCCTTTCTTAAAACCCATTAAACAAAATTTCATCTTTGTAAAAAAAAAATAACCCTCTTCTCCATCACGGTGTCTTTGAAATTCCATTTTTTTATGATAGTTATATACGTCAAACTTTAAAACAAGAATAAAAAATACATAGTTGATACCCAACACAATGGACCTTAAAAACAACAATAGAAAAACAATCTTCCAAAACTAAACATCTTATCCAATTCTATAAAACAAAAAATTTAGCTAAAGACTCTCGCTATTCTACTAGCTAGCTTAATAAGTGAGTCCCTAAAAATGGAAAAGAACCCTAATAATTTGACTCTCGCTATTCTACTAGTTTAATAAGAGAGTCCCTAAAAATTGAAAAGAACCCTAATAATTTTAACAAAGAAAAGAGAATAAAAATTAGCCAATCTTGGATTCCTTTTATCCATAGAATTTTTAATTCTAATAAAAATGTCCTAATCATACCTAAAATTTAGCAACTACTCTCTTTTGAGGTAATTCCCATTTTCATATGGTCACCTTTAATTTCATTTCATGATTTGTATTTTCTTTCTCAATTCTTACTTAAGCATGTTGCATTGCCTTGTTAACTATGTTAGTATTTTATCATGATTACTTCTTCAAATATTTTTTATTCCTTATGCTAGTTTTCCCTAAAATAAAAGTATTTTTATCTTTAGGATTAACTTCCTAATTTTGACCATTTTGTGAAGTATTCATTTTTCCTTATTTCTCTCAAGTTTTACTCTAAAATAAACTTTATTAACTATTATTATATTTATTATTAACTACATATCTTGTTATTTATTAATTTCCCCCCTTATGCCCATGGTTCTTCAATTAATAACTTTTGTAAACCTTAATTTTAATTTCTCTTTCTTTACTATATTTCTTGCCTTCACCTTATTCATCTCATTAATCATTTTAATAAGCTAAAATTTATCATCGTGTTCTTATTTATTTTAAATTCAAATATAATTTATTTTTAATTTAATGTCTTTAGCTTTCTCACCTCTCATTCAATGCTATCTTTTTACTCTATATTATAAATTTCTTTGCATCTTGACATATATTTTTTCTCATAATGGTTCTTTCATAACCTTTTCGTTGTTTCTTATTAATCATAGCTTATATGATTAATAAGAAATCAATTTTCTTATTGAATGTACGAGATATCTCACACATGTAAAAGCCCGAGTTTCAATTGCACTTGTGTATCGATGGAAACGTCCACAAGTTCGCTAAGGAAGATGTTGATAAACCATTGTGTTGCATGTTGATTGTTAAGGGAATGCTATGCCAGATAGGTAGAAAATTATTAGTCCTAAGGGTTAGCTCAATTGGTAAGACGTGCGCACACTCTCTCGGTTCAGGGAGAGGTCACAGGTTAGAGCCTTGAGTCCTTTGGGGTTAGGCCTTCTGCGAGGATGGCCGGCGGTATACCACCTCTACCATCCACTAATGTGGGGAAGTATTGCTGGGTTTCCCGTGGATCTTTCCATCTGAAAAAGGTAGAAAATTATTGACATCCATATACTTAAAATAAAGAGCTCACATGTGTAAGTATCGAAGGTGTGTTGTGTGCGATATTTTGTGGATGTTTTCCTTATATTGCATGGCTATAAAGTATCGACTGAAGTTTATAGCATCAAAGTTGATTTTAATGAAACACACATAATGGATCATGGTATGATTTTAACATTTGATGGGAATTTAAGTTTTTGAAGGAAATATGGATCCCATTGTCTATATTGTAAGTCGATGTGCACTTCTTTGGGCAGTAATATTATCTACTTAGAAATGCTTTTCCAAAGCAAGAAATCAATTGAAATGAAAAGTTTTCTAATTTGAAAAAGGATATTGATGGTATTTAAGCAAAATAAATAACATTGAGTGGATTAACAAAGAATCGACTCAAATTGCTTAAAATGGAGAACACATTTAGCAGACACTTGAGGAGCTCAATAATTTATAGGAAACTCTTATCCAAAGTATCCAAGAGAGTATGGATACATCATGGATACATGAACTAAAAATATGTATTATGTAAAGTAGAAACCAACTAATGAAGATTAATACTAGGGACGAAGTAAAATATGAGGCTGCATGATTTCCATCTAAATTGGAAAGTCTTCTATCTAAAGGGGAAGATGAGAAGTTTGCTAGGTCCAAGATTCATAGCATAGTGCAACAAGTGTAGCGGTGGTGGAGCTGTTGTGATCAGTATTCAAGTGGGAGATTGTTGGTCAACAATTTACACGCCCATGGTATTGGGTTACCCATGGAATTTTCCCATGGTAATTTCCCTATAAAAAGGAAAACATTCTAATGTGGTTGTGTATTGTATTGTACCATTGTAAAACAATCTTGGTGATTATGTGAGAGAGGCAGTGGGAGAGTGAAGAGGAAGTGTGGCGAAGTTGTTGCAAGTTGTATTCCTTCATTTTGTTGGATGGTATAATAATAAATGATTGGAAATTTATGTGTGGACATAGCCCATCTTGGCTGAACCACGTTATATATGTGTATCTCTTATAATGTGTTTTAATAGTTACATCTTGTTTATCGTTTATCGTTATTGCTTTGTAATCTTGTTTTTCTAAAAAAAAGACGAGGCTCCCTGATTTACATCCAAATTGGGAAGTCTTCTTTCCTAAATGAAAAGGGTTATTTACTTACTTAAAATTGAAGACCCAATTGAAGAGGCTTTTCTAAAACTTGAAATGCAATTGTGTTCATTCAAACTAGGGCACTCTTCGTTAGTCTTAATTTTCATCTTCCAAATAATAATTTCGTTTCTATTGCAATGGAGTATTCTACAATTCAAATATATAAATTCTGAGTAGACGAGGCATTGATTCCAAATTTTTAAAGGCATCGATGGAAAACTAATAAATAATGTAGCGATGTTGCTAAAACAATCACATTTCAGTAAATAAAAACAATTGATGGAAGAGTATAGTGATTTGAATTTATTAATTACAGAATTGATTTTGAAATGTTTGAAATATTGACAATGAGCTAGCAAAGTGTATTTTACTTCCGGCTAGTCACATATGTTCCTTATCTAATGAGTATTCATCCTTCATATTATAGAAAAAGTCACTTTTTTTTTCAAGAAGAAAAAACCTGTCCTTGTTATTCATAGAGAATCAAAGGGCATTTGTACATATCAACCGCTTCAATAGGTTACATGTCAGATGGTTCCCATTTGGACATCCCATCCAAGGAGAAAGGTACATAAAACCAACCACAAGAGGATCCCATCAGAAACTGTCTCATCATGTGATGGTAACTGTCCATACAGTCACATCTATCGAGAACCAAACAGACTCGGAACAACATTCTAAAGAGGGACTCTCTAGTTCCTAAATGACAGCAACAAATGACAGGAAAGATTCCTTCAGCAACTAAGAACAATACATATAATAACATGCATTCTAAAGAGAGGTTAAAACCTCTAAACATGCTCAAAAGAGCTGATAATGCTCTGTAGAGACAAGAAGATTCTCAATATATTCCTTCATACATCCTTTTCCTTGAGGAGAAGAGAGGGCCTTTTTAGAGAGACAGTCGGCTGTCATATTGTGTTCTTGATAGATGTGTGAGAAAGACAGCCCATGGAAGCTAGAAGCTAGCAGTTTGGTCTCCCAACACCAGTGTACCAGTTCTGGCGGGGAGAGAGCAGTTGATCCCCTAGCCCAATTAATGATGACCTGTGAGTCACCGAACACGTGGACTAGGGGAATCCCCATCATATGGGAAGTGTGAAGGAGTGCCCAGATACTGAGCAGCTCCGCTTTGGTGTTAGTACCATATCCGACCCCCAACAAGAACTCCATAAGATGGGAATCATTGAGAAAGATATAGAAACCAGCACCAGCAATCTTATTACAAGATGCCCCATCAAAATAGCCACAGGGAAAAGACATGACAGGAGGTTTTCCAACAAGTTTCCTTCTGTCTTTTTTTGGAACAGTCCTATGGATTGGTGACTGTACAAATGATAAAATTTGCTGAATGATGCCATAGATATTCCTCTTTTTACCTTCGAAAACTGCCAGATTGCGGGCTTTCCACACTGTCCACATCATAACGAATGGTAGCTGATAAAGAGGCTAGCACTTGGGAGTCTTACCAACCCAGATATAGATAATATCCGCTACAGGAATACCTATGAAATGTGTTGGAAGATCAAAGATTTCACATATAGAGTCTGCCACAGATTTCCATACCAGGCAGTACGAGAATAAGTGATCGCACGATTCCTCATTTGACCAACAGAGAGGGTAGATACCCGGACCAGAGAACCCTCTTCTCTGCATATTCTCCCAAGTGAGAATTCTGTTGTGAAAAATGAGCCAGATAAAGCAAGAAATTTTGTTGGGCAGTGCTTTGTGCCAGATGTGAAGACCATCATTCATGGTACCAGTGCATAATGAGGAGCAAACGATGCAATCATAGGCATCCCTGGCAGTGACAACATTATTTCGGTGATTAAAGGTCCATACAAGTTGATCAGATCTGTTAGATAAATGAATGCCTGCACCAGAAAGACCCGAGATAAAAGCATCCTAGCAGGTAGCATAGGATCCCCCGAGATCTAAGTCATCAGCAGTATACCAATAATGCTTTGCGAAATCCAGGGTATTGTGAGCCTGAGATAAAGTGCATATGTTTAAATATTCAAGGTACAGACGCAAATCATCAGGGAAGATAAAAGGAGTGTGGGATCCCACAACTGGATCAATCCCCAGTAATATACTATCACCATTTCCTACCTGCCACGCCAAGTGCTTACCCAGCCAAGGAATGACCTGGATGAAACCCCGCCAAAATAATGAGACATTTCGAGTACTGAAGGATTTATTCTGGAGCCAGTCAATGACTGATAGTCCTTTTAAATATTTAGCCTGCAGAACCTGGAACCAGAGACCATTGGAGTTAAGAGCTCTCCAGAAGACATTAAGTCTCAGAGCTTGATTGAACCGGTAGGGATTTTTAATACCCCAGCCTCCAAATTCTTTGGACCGAGACAGATCCTACCAATTTTCCAAATGATACTTGAACTTAATGTCAGAGGATCCCCAAAGAAAATTGAACGTAGCACTTCTGAGCATATTGAGAATAGTGCAGGGGAGAGGGGCTAAGCCCATCCAATATACCAGAATGCTAGAGAGAACGACATTAACAAGCACCAAGCGCCCACCGAGTGAAAGATATTTATAAGACCAGTGATTTATCCTCTTATTGAACTTTTGTAGAATCCAAAGCCAGTCATTCACACTATAACTCAATGGCTTCAAGTGAAAGCCCAGGTAGGTGATACCTGACTGAATAGGAAGCATCTTATATGGCAAATAATATCTGAAGTCATAAAGTACACTGTCCTCAAAATTGTGGTAGAGCAAGCAATATTTGTCTGCATTAATCTTCATACCCGAGGCTCTACAAAATGAATCAAGGAGGACCTCAAAAGCCAGCCAGTCCTGAAGGGATCCCGAACCCATGAGAATAACATCATCGACGAAGAGGATATGTGATAATACAAGGGAAGGCGATAGTTTGATACCCCAAATGAGACCATTAGATTTGGCATCCTTTATGAGCAGACTGAGACCCTCAATGACCAGGATGAAGAGAAGGGGGGATAAGGGACAACCTTGGCAAATGCCACGAGAGGCTGAAAAGAAGTTAGAAGGGGTACCATTGACCAGAACTGTAAAATTTGCAGTAGAAATGCATCCCATAATCCAATTGACCGAAAGGAGGGGAACACCAATCTGAATGAGGATAAATCTGATATAGGTCCAGTCAACCCGGTCAAAAGCCTTAGTGAGATCCAGCTTGAGAACAAAAGCACAGGAATTCTTGGATTTGACAGAGTGAAGGACTTCCTGAACAATACCAATAGGCTCAGTGATTTGGCGGTCTTTGAGAAAACCAAATTGCTCTTGAGAGATACACCGATCAAGAAAAGGCTTGAGTCTGCTTGCAATGACTTTGGCAATGAGCTTGTAAAGAAGGTTGCACAAGGAAATGGGTCTGTAGTCCGCAAAAGAATGAGGCTTGTCCTTTTTTGGAATAAGAGAAATAAAGGTAGAATTCAGTGAGGGGGGAATGTGCCCAGCAAGCCGAGTCGAATCCACCATCTGACCATTTACGGAGCCGTGTGGTCAACACAAAGCGAACTATTCCTTCGCCTTTTATAGAAAAAGTCACTTGGACAATATTAAACTCATCAACAGGTGACAAAGCATTTAAAAAAGGGTGTTTGCATCCTATTCTAAACAAAGATAAGATAACAGTTATTTTGGGTCAAAGAAATCAAGCAATTCTTGTAGTCCCTGATTCAAAGCAGAAAAATTAGTATCAGTCCTATATATTTCAAGTGATTCAATGAGTATTTTTGGGAAGTATTCAAACTTGCAAAGACACAAGTGGAAGCGTATTAAATAAATTATCAAATCAAATCCGAAATCTGGAGGATAGGTGGAAAAATTAGTCAAAGTGAAACCCAACAATTCTAAGGCAACAATTTAGTTTCGAAGGCGTGATTGTGAGGCAGAATATTTTGAGCAGATCCAAATTCAATGTTGCGTTAGTAAAATTCCAATGGAACGCAAATTTGATTTTAGATTTGGCATTGATTTCTTGTAATTTACGTTAGATGTAATTTTCTATAAATTCTATTATTTCTATTGTAACAGGGGTTCATTATTGTGAGGTTAAAGAGTGTTGTAGCAGGTTGATAGTTGTATTTTGAAGGTCTAATACAATCCTCTGTAATTTCTATTAGAGACCTGTAATCTAGGATGGGATTTTATCTGTTATGACCAGGTTTCAAACTGTCCTTAAATCTTATACTATGTAGTCTTGTTTAGACTGGTCTTTGTATGAAATTCTTCGTAATGATTTTTTCTTTATGAATGCTTATGCATAGACTTAGTATGCCATATTCCATCTTTGGAATGTTTTTTGAGCATATTTTTTTATGTTGAGATATGATGAACCATGTGTTCGCTATTTTAGCTATCAGCTTTGTACTTTTGGCATCTTCTATATCATTTTTTTTCAGTCTTTTTGTCTAATGTCATTCATAGAGTCTTTTTGTCTAATGTCATTCACAGAGTCTGGTGTTTTCAGCGATATTATGCCTTCTCTAAGTGCATTGATATATTGAACCCTTCACACCACCTACATAAAAAATCATTTAACATTTTCCTTTTATCTTAATAATGTGTTAGTCAACAATCCATTAGAATATTTCAATATTAACATCTTCTGGCACCATTGTCGGGGAGAGGAGGAATGAAGTCATCTTTCCTAGATTTATATTATATATGTAATGTCCTTTTTTAAGAAATTTTATTACAATGACCATTTTTTCACTTTTTCTAAATTTCGACCTTTGACTAGTTTTGATGTCTAGGTCTCCAAATTGGTCCAAATGCTCCCAAGTATTCACATAAGGTATATGAATTATATTAAGGTTTGAATATGATGTTTAGGGAAGCTTTATGACCCTCTAAAGAATCCTACAAACTTGTTTAAGATTCTGGTCGAGGTAGGAGATTTGACTAGTAATTTGGGGTTCTAATTCCCCCACAATGAATGTTGAAAATAGCTTCCCAAATGCACTCAAGAAAACTCGAATTTCTGAATGGAAGCAGGGGAAATGTAAAGGAAATAAATATGAACACATATACATCACCATTCAAATTTTAATGTCTTCTATAACTTCCTTAAATCTGATGTAAAGAGACTAGTTTCAACATTGGGGGAAATCATAGGCAAACTTCTCCAAATGGTATGAAACTCAACAAAATAACTCCAAATTCTTATGTACTGAACAATAAACTCATATAATCCATAAATAACAGTATATTCATCCATAAACCACCAGTATTTTACTTATCCATTCAAATCTATCAACATTATATTGGTTCACAACAAGGTAGTGGGGAAATGGCATTGTTTCTTCATTGTTTAACATTTATACATGAAATATTTTGGGTATTTCGATCTAAGAGTTTCCTGAACTTTTAAATACATAAATAACAGTCCATTCATCAAAAAATGATCAGTGTTTTACATATCCATTCGAATCCATCAACATTACATTGGTTCACAACAAGATAGTGGGGAAATGACACTATTTCTTTATTGATTAAATTTTTACATGGAATCTTTCAATATTTAGACCTGAGAGTCTTCTGAACTTGAAAAAAAAAATTTACATCAGAACATAAAATAATGGGGCATTATAATCTTCCCCAAAGAGATCAATAGCTCACCCAAAGCGTAATCCCTCCATGAGCAAGAATATGTAAGAAAAATTGGAAATGGTTGAGATAAAGTGCTGCAATAGTGTGGCTAGGGTTTTACCCCTAGCTTGTGCGAATGAGCACCTACTAAGGAGAATGGACTCCTTAGTAGCAGTTCAATAAAATGGAAATAAAAATGCTAAACAGGAATAAAAACTAATCTAAAACTCGTGAATGAAACAAAACAGTAAAATATAAAGAATGGTTTTTTATTGATATTACCTCCGATGTGGAGGTTGGTGAAGCTCTTTGCGCTGATCCGTGAGGTTGCTTCGAGCTCCAGCTGCTCCTTCTCTTCTTCCGGTGGTGGAAATGGGCCAAAAAGGGATCTCAATGGTGAAAGTAGCTCAAGGGGTGAGTAAGGGTTTCAAGAGCAATTTTGGCAGAGTAAGGATGCTTGTGATTGTGGATGTCAAATGAGGGGTCTCCATCACCTATTTATAGTTTTTTAGTGGTGGAGTGCTGGCCCATGGTTTTTGGAAACCATGTGGTTTAGGGCAGCTGTTTAGGGTTTTTCCCTCCTTTTCCTCATTATTTTATATTTTTTCTTCTCTTTTGGGGATTTTTGCTATTTTAGAGGAATTTTGGATATTTTTGGAGGAAAAAAGGGGTTTTTTGGCCTTTTGGAGGCCTTTTAGGCCTTTTGGAGGTTTTTTAGATGGTTTTATGGCCTTTTTAAGGGAAATATGGTAGGAAAATAGACAAATGAGCCATGTAGTGGGGTAGATGAGGTAGTGAACACTTTTTGGGTGTTAACAGATTGCCCCCTGATGTGCGAGGGCAGGAGCTCATCGTATGGCCGATGGACATCATAAGTCATATATGGTTTTCCTGGGGTGTGGAGAAGAGAAGAAAGAAAATGAAGCCCGGAACAATGATCTCGAACCAACTACAAGAACCAAAAGTACATAACCTCAATAATGGATGAGGAATCATCTGATCATATGGACGAGGCGGGAATTCCCATGCTCGTATCCAGATATAACATAATAATAACAATGGGGTCCTGACATATACATGGCCTCAAATACTGACTGAGGAAGAATATCAATATATGGATGAGGCGGGCATACCCATGCTCGTATCAAGATACATAAATATAACTGTGAGGCCCAAAAAAGGAGGACCTGTGGGATACATGAAAACCACTGTGTATTTCATAAGGGTCCAGAAGGGACACAAATCTGGGACATACTGCTGGGCTGACCATATCTGAGATGGAAAATTGAGGCACTATGATGACAACAGTGCTACTGAATGTGGTACCAAAGGAACTGAGGAGCTGCTAGATCAGAGTGACAAGGGTCACACTCGCAATGGTACTCTGAAGTGGAACTGAACTGGGTACTCAAGGAAGCATGGAACTGAATGGCTTCCGAATACAATCGCCAACGCAGCCCAGACATCCACAGGAACATATAACTGGGCGTTCCACGGTGACTCACCAATGTGCTAGAGTTGGGGGAAATCTGGGGTCTTCGATAAACAAAGGAAGGGATATAAATCCTGCGCGATTCTCAACGATGCGAACAAAAGTGCTGAAGTCAAGCATGTGAGAAACAACCATTCGGAGAGGCAATGAGGACTCCTCCCAAAATGGTCCGTAGGCACTCACCATAGATGGTGATGGGTCCAAGGCGCAGGGACCTCTGGGTCTATCCTCTGGAATAGAGGGGTTGTCGTCGACAGAGGGAGACCTGCAACTATCAAGGCAATGATGTTTCCTTGACAGGAGCGTGAGGTGGAAAACCGAAATGTGATAGTGCTGATGGCAGGAGTGATAAACTGGGGGAAATAACTAGGAAAGTAGAGTGGGTGGACTCAAACTTCCTTTGTTCAGAGTATGATGGCAGGGATGATCGGGCAGCATATGACACTGACTGGTGGTTAAGGAGATCATCGCTGTATTGGATCTGGGAGGGTGAATGGGCTGAGGTAGACTCAAGCTGTGGAAAACGGGCAGGAGACTGCAAAATACTCTGAACAAAGGCGACCAAATTGGGTGTGCTATCGAGAGGATCGATCATGGCGCCAAGAGGAACGAGGGAACTTCTTCATGGGTTAGGGGACTAGAAGAAGAGTGTGTATAAAATGGTACTGTCATGTGGATTGTACGAGCCCAGGACAGTTCATGCTCGTGGTTGCTTTCAATTTTAAGGAGTCTGAAAGCAAATAAGAAGACTCTGAAAGAATGGAATGGTACTGTTGTGCGGATTTTACGAGCCCAGGACAGTTCATGCTCGTGGTTGCTTTCAATTTTAAGGAGTCTGAAAGCAAATAAGAAGACTATGAAAGAATGGAATGGTACTATCGTGCGGATTTTATGAGCCCAGGACAGTTCATGCTCGTGGTTGATTTCAATTTTAAGGAGTCTGAAAGCAAATAAGAAGACTCTGAGATAATGGAATGGTACTGTCGTGCGGATTTTATGATCCCAGGACAGTTCATGCTCGTGGTTGCTTTCAATTTTAAGGAGTCTGAAAGCAAATAAGAAGACTCTGAAATAATGAAATGGTATTGTCGTGCGGATTTTACGAGCCCCGGACAGTTCATGCTCATGGTTGCTTTCAATTTTAAGGAGTTTGAAAGAAAATAAGAAGACTCTGAGATAATGGAATGGTACTGTCGTGCGGATTTTACGAGCCCATGACAGTTCATGCTCGTGGTTGGTTTCAATTTTAAGGAGTTTGAAAGCAAATAAGAAGACTCTGAAATAATGGAATGGTCAGGCAAGGAGGAAGTGTTCGATCAAAGAACATTTATGATGACCAGGAACGAGGGTAGGGGGGAACACCGGTGGGCCTCCTTGTGAGGTGAATGAATGGTGGCAGAATAATGAAACATTTGCAGTATGACAAGAGTGCATGGCTCATGTAAAAAGAGTGGAACAATCTGATGGCGGCTGATGGGGCACGCAAATTGATGCAGCAAGGTGTTGGGATACAAAGCAGAAAGTGGATTGAGTGAGAGTGAGAAATGATCTCAAGCATCGTCACGAGCTCGGAAAAAATGAATACAGCGATAAACAGTGTGAAAAAAGAATACAACGAGTTGACCATCATGACGGTCTCGTCATGCTGATTCCAATGGTGGAAACGGTTCGGAAAACGGACTCCGTATGGGTTGAGAATGGCCAAAACAAGAAAAAGTCAACTAACTATAAATAGTAAGTGGGCCCCACATGACACGTGTCATTTGTACTATTCGAATTTGACTTGTGATCGGAGTGGACCAAAGCTGAGGTGGCAATTCTGGACGATCCGACCCGCCGGTTTCAGATTCGGGAGATACAGGTATTCTGTTGAGCTCATACTTGCATTGTCATTGGGTTCGGGGGGGGGTGTGGTGGTGGGTCCCGAGATATTACTTATACGGTCCACGTGGGGTGGACCACGGGTTAGCGGGTCTGAAACGCAGTTAGGGACCGCGGGTTTAGGCCCGACAGTCGCAGTGGGGGACCGCGAGTTTAGGCCCGACAGTCGCGGTTAAGGACGGCAGGTTTAGGCCCGACAGTCGCGGTTAAGGACCGCAGGTTTAGGCCCGACAGTCGCGGTGAGGGACCGCGACTGTATGCCGAACATTCGCGGTCGGGGTTTTTTTTTTTTTATGGAAAGGGAAGGGGAAGGACTATTTGGTTGTCATGAGTCTGATGAGGTTCCTTTGTATGATTGATAGGATGCCACAGGTGCTATGGAGAGAGCAGGAGATACCCGACAAGATTATGGTCATCGTCCGAGAGGACCGGCGGGTGCGGTCGATGCTGGGGTTATTTGGACTGCTGAAGTTCACTAAGATACTGATGATGCGGTCAGCAGCATTACTGCTAAACCGACTGGTTGGTTTCTGGGAGCCATATATACAGGCTTTCCGAGTCCAGGGTGAGAGGGTGGACCTCACCCTGACTGATGTATACTTCTTGACGGGGTTGCCCTGCCTGGGGAGGGTAGCAGACACATAGCCGTGGGTGTCTGCGGATGTTGATATGGATGATATGTTGGAGCGGTTCTGTGTGGCAGATGCTCGAGTGCATAGGAATGCACTCTTGGTGAGAGACCTACAGGAGCCCGCAGTACGGGCCATGGCAGCTTGTGTGGTGCATGTTTTGGGATCCCAGTCACCGGAGAAGGTGTCTGGGGGCCAGATGCAGCTGGTGGAGCGTGTCCTAGCCGGTGTATATTATGCTTGGGGCCAGATGTTCCTGACCTGCGTTCAGCGGAAGCTGACAGCAGCGAAGGAGTCTGGTAAGGGGTTCTGTTATGGTTCATTTTTATGTGCATTCTTTATGGAGAGGGTACCCACCCTGCGGCGGCGGGTGCCGGTCAGGGCAGGAGGCTTGAGGGAGCCCCGAATGGTGCGATGGGGGGAGATGATGCGCCGCTGTGGTGGTGGTGACGTTGGGTGGTACTTTACGCAGGATTTGTACCTGCAGTGGCTCCAGCTGCCGTTGACATTGGAGGATTATCCATATAGAGATATGGACTTTACCGGAGATCCAGATGCACCACGGCCGCTAGGACAGGCATGGGGACCAGATGGTACGTATGGTTTGATTGCATTGTTATTTTTTATATATATGATAGTTGATTGATATATGGTTATTGACAAATAGTTGATCTGCAGATGTGGGCCCAAGACCGCCACTAGGGCATGTGGCACGGAGGGGGGTGGTGGCCGTTCTAGCTCTGCCTGGGCGGGGGGAGGTGCGTCGCCGGGATGCAGAGGGGACACTGGAGTCTGTGTGGGCACTGCTAGACCGTTTGCTGGTGGGAGTGACTGACGAGGGGTGGCGGGACATCGATCTAGACGTGATCCAGGATTGCATGAGGGCACCTTGGGATTTCAGATCGATCACGATTCGGGTGGCGATCTTGGCAGATAGGGCACGGGCACAGGAGCCTGCAGGGGATGAGGATGTGCCAGAGGAGGAGCGAGGGGAGGACTCAGAGGCCGCAGATACTGGCAGTGATGCAGGGTATGACTCTCATTAGGGAGTGCAGGGGACTCCCCTCGAGTTTTGGTAGCTCCGACATGTATTTGATGAGGCTTTAGGGATGTACAGTCATTTTTTTGTATAACTGAGTACAGGGGTACTCGGGACATGTATAGTGCTATGACATGTATTATTTTTTGATGTATATATATATGCACATGGATGCACATTTTTGAGATGTTGTTTTAGTTGTACGCACGTGGATGCGCTTTATGAGGTGTGATTGTTTGTATTGCACGTGGATGCAAGTAGTCTAGGATGTTGGGCACATGGATGCCCCTTGTGTCTTTTATGTGATGCGACATGATGTATGTATGATTAGGCACGTGGATGCCCCTATAGATACAAATGTGGTTTAATGGTTTATGTACATTGATGCAAATGTTGATGTAATGCAATCTTTGTCGGTTTTTATATATTTTGAGGAGATGCTATGCAGGATGGAGGTGTTACATGGTGTGATTGATATGCCACTCTAGGATGTTATTGGCCATTTGATCTACGACGCTATTGTAAGCTCTTGGGATATGTGTGAATGTGATGGATTCAAACTGCCGGCTTAGTTTTTTTGTACACAGGAATTTTCTAAAGAGGCAAGGATCACGCACCTGGTAGCAGTTGTTGAGCTGGGAGACAAGTAGCTGGGAGTCCAGAAACACATGAAGGTGACATATGCCCATCTGGAGGGTAGCGGTCAGGAGACCGGTCACGGCATCATACTCCGCCTGGTTATTGGTAGCGGCGCCTATACATATTCCGTCAAGGTGAATCAGTTCATTGGAAGGGGAATACAAGACCCATGCTGCAGAATCCAGGTTGGGAGACCAACGGCTTGCGCCGTCAGCGAAGCCAGTGTAACTAGGTGGGAGATGGTCCATCTGTGAGAAATGCAAGAAAACGACGAATGTAAGAGTATGGTAAAGAAGGTAAAAAACAAAAAGAGAGAAAACTGTACAAGGCGGATCAATGAGGTCACGGTTGTAGTTATGGGTAAAAACGCTTAAGATACAACCCATTATGGGGATTGCGTAAAGGGTGGCCTTCATAGTCTGCTAAAATGTATGCCCCCTTGCCGAGGCAATTTTGCACAATGTAAGGGCCTTGCCACATGGATTCAAACTTTCCTTTACCGGTTTTGTCATGGGCTTGGTCATAGGCGAGGATGAGGTCCCATTCGTGGAAAGTTCGAGGGTGGACATGTTTGTCATAACCGGATTTGGAGCGGTTTTTGGTAGCTTCGATGTTCTGGAGAGTGGAATGACGATCTTCATCTGCTTGTTCGAGGGATAGAAAACGTTTCTCAAGGGGGGAGGTATCAGGGAGAAGCTCAACGACGATATGCAAGGCTGGTATCTGACACTCGATGGGGAGGAAAGACTCTACACTGTGAACTAAATGAAATGGGGTAAAACCAATGGCAGTCTTGGTGGAGGTACGGTAAGTCCATAAGGCAGGGAATAGCATGTGGTGCCAATTGGACTTATGCCGGTCAACAGTGCGTTGGAGTATGGTTTTGAGGATTTTTTTAACAGCTTCTACTTGACCGTTCCCTTGAGGGTAGTAAGCAGAAGAAAATTGGTGTTCAAACTTGAGGAGGGTGGATAACTCACGCCACACGAAATCTTCAAAGTGTGATCCATGGTCTGAGACCAACTGTTTAGGGACCCCAAATCAAGTGATTACATGGTTAAAAAAGAAACGGGCAGCAGTGTCAGCGGTACAGTTGAAGGTGGGCATGGCTTCCGCCCATTTGGTGAAGTAATCGATGGCAATAATGATGTACTTATGGTCATTCGTAGATGGGGGTCTACACTCCATGAAGTCGATGGCCCACTTACAAAAGGGACCAACGGTGACAACTGGGTGTAATGGAGCGGGTGGTGTCCGGGCCTTGGGGGAAAAAAGTTGGCAGTTATGGCAATGCTTGACTGTAGAGATGCAGTCGGTGAAGAGTGTGGGCCAGAAGTATCAGGCACGGATGACATTTTGGGCATTGGCCATCCCTGAGAAATGGCCGCCGCAGGCATCGCTATGACAATCATTAAGGACGTGTTCAGCTTCCTCAAGTGTGAGGCAACGACGAAGAATGGTGTCGACCCCTCGCCGGTAAAGAACATCTCCTATGAGGAGGTAGCGAGAGGCCTGGTGACGGATACGATGATGTTCATTATGAGTGATTTCGGGTCGGAATTTCTGCGTGCATAGGTATAACAAGATATCACCGTACCATGAGTCATCAGAGGAGATAGTGAACAAGTGGTTGTCGGGTAACTCATCGGAGATGGGTGGGGCCGGGAGAAAAGAAGGAAGATCAGTGATAAGCTGGGTAAGGGCAAGGGCTTTAGTGCTCTTAGGTGTTCGGAACGTGAGGTCATATTCCTGGACGAAAATGACCCATTTAGCCACACAACCTTGCAGGAGCCGCCGGTTTAGGAGATATACCATGGGGTTAGAGTCGGCGACGATTGTGGTATGACTAAGTAAAATGTAGTGTCGCAATTTTTGGACGCAAAAGACCACTGCTAGAGCTAGTCTCTCCTCATATGAGTAACGTAGGGGTGGGCCGGACAAGGTCTGGCTGACGCAGTAAATGACATGCTCTTGGTGTGAGGTGTCTTCTTGAACCAAGATGCCAGAAACAGCATGCTCAGATGCCAAGACGTAAAGGATGAAGTCCTGAGAGAAATCTGGGGGGGAGATCAAGGGGGCTTGTGTGAGAGATTTCTTGAGGGCTTCGAATGCAGCTTCTGCTTGCTCGTCCTAGACAAAGGGTACGTGGGTACGGAGCAAGCGTAGGAAACCGTGAACGGTTGTGGCGTAATCGGGAACGAAGCGTCGAAGGAAATTGGAGCGCCCTTGCAGACTTTGGAGCTGCCGGAGCATGCGAGGAGAGGGAAGGTCTAAAATGGCTTGGAATTTTAGAGAATCAACAATAATTCCTTTCTGGGAAACAATGAAATGCAAAAATCGGCCTGCCGAAACGCAAAAGACACACTTGTGTGGGTTCAAGCGGATTTGATATTTGCGACAACGCAGAAAAACTTGCCGAAGGTCGTTAAGGTGGTCGGATCGTTTCCGGGAACGAGCTGTAAGGTCATCAAGGTAGACGAGCAGGATGTGGACCAAATCATGAAAGCAATAGGTCATGGCCCGCTGGAATGTGGCACCAGCATTTTTTAGGCCAAAAGGCATGACGCGATAGGTGAAGGTGCCCCATGGGGTGGTAAAGGCAGTTTTGTACCGGTCCTCCTTTCGGATTTGGATCTGATTGTATCCAGAAAAACCGTCCATGAACGAAAGGACTTCATGCCTCGCACACGCATCGATGAGATGGTCAATAAATGGCGTGGGGAAATTGTCTTTTGGACAAGTGCGGTTTAAATCTCGAAAGTCAGTGCATACTCTAATGGTGCCTTGTTTTTTGTTAACGGGAATAGGTTGGAAACCCAGGTGGTATAGGCAATAGGATAAATGAATCCTGCCGTGCGAAGTTTCTCGATCTCTGCTTTGACAGCTGGGAGCTTTGAGGGATGAATGGGACGCTGTTTCTGACGGATGGGGGGTACATCCGGCCATGTGTCAATGTGGTGCTCTATAATGGCAAGGTCAAGACTGGGCATTTTGGTATAGGACCAGGCAAAGACATCACGGAATTCTCTGAAGAGTATCTTGTATTCCTCAATTTCTTGGTCACTACAAGAGGCTCCTAAAGTGATGAGTTCAGGGGTGCTTCCTGGGGTAGCGATATCAATTTGGAGGATAGGTGAAATGTTGGCCATGTTACCCTCCTCGAAGGCGTCAGGAGCAGGAATAGGGTCCTTGAACCAGTCGACCTTGGGGGGAAGGAAGTCTTTGGATTCAACTGCAAATTGGGTAGCAGTGTTAGAGGAGGATTCATTTGGGAGGAAGTAGGAACGATGGTGCATGTCATCCTAGGGATACTCTGGGGCAATGAGAGCCTCGAGGATTTCCTCATCAGTACGGAAAGTTTGTATCGTCAAATCGGTTGATGAGGAAGTAGTGGCGGAAGAGATCATATAAATGGTATTAATCTCTTCAAAATGGGGAGAGAACAGGGGGTGGATCTCCTCAATGGTGGGTGGTGCCGTCTCAAGATCCAAATTGTTCATCTCAAAGAGAGCTGCTCTGTAATCGGGGAGATCGGGACAATGATTTGTGTAATGCCCGTAAATACCGCATATGGCACAGGAGTGGTTAGTGCGCAAGGATTTGTCGCGAGGCTTAGGGGTTGAATCAAGGTGGACAACCGGTATATTGGGGTCATCGTCAAGCGTTTGCATGTGTTTCTATAGTGTCGATAACTGAGGACATTGGTGAGCTGCATGGCCCAACTCATCGCACAACGAGCATTTGGGAGGAGCACGAAACACAGGGGGGTTTTTTACTGTCTTGGGAGGTGGGACAGCAGTGTAAGGTTGGGGGCCTCCGCCCCCAGTGGGTTTGGTAAGCGGAGGGGGGGTTTCGTGGAGGACGACGGCGTAGTGACACCGGGAGGTGGTTGACTAGTAGTGACAATGGGTTGCACCGGTTGCAGGATGACATCTGGTGTCGGCAGGGGAACGGGAGGTGAAAGATACCAAACAGGTAATCCTAAGGTCAACCCATGGAGGCTGAGGGTAGCCATGACTGGGGCACTAACTACTCCTGATGGAGGGAAAAGAAAAGGAATGGTATGGATGGGGGTAGCACCAATATGGCTAGGTACCAAAGGGGGTTTCGGCAACAAGGGCGGTTGATTAGTAGAATTTCGTGTATTATGGGACAGTGTACACAGGTCAGACACGTCAGTGGCAGGTGACAGGGGTGGAATAGATTGGAAGGTTGAGGTCATGGGCGCATCTGAGTAAACTCCGGGCTCCGTAGAGGAAACAACTGAAGTGGTGGCACTCGAAACAGGTTGTTCAATCATGGGGAGAACATTTTCGGATCATGGTAAGTGAGTTGGTCAACCTTGACCATGCGTCCCTCATGAGGGAACATCATGGTACGAAAAACGGTAGAAGCAACCGCCCGCATGGCATACATGTAGCTACGGCCAAGTAAAAGGTTATAATCAAGCTATGCATTAATAACCTCGATATTGATGAGGACAGTTTTGCCAGCCAGCTGGACAGGGACGTTAGTTAAGAGGCCTTGTGGTTGAGCCGAACGACCATCGTAGGCACACAACGTAGTGGAGGACTGATGGAGGGTGGGGGATCCCATTTTCTGCCAGATGGAGGTGGGCATGACACATGTAGAGGCACCTTCATCAATAATGCATCGATGGATGACAAAATTCCGGATGGAAACGGAAACTTGAAATGCTAAAGTGGAAGGCATGCGGGGTTCGGATTGGTCCAAATCAAATGCCATTACATTCAAATCATTTGGATCGATATCCCCAATGGCTGAGAGTAAAGTCTTGCGCTGCGAAGGGCAGTTTTTTAAGACTTCTAACGCAGACATGGATGTGGGAGATTGGGCTAATTCATCAACAATGTTGTAGTTTGACGTAGCGCGCGCATTGGGGTTGTTGTTAATACGACGAAGTGGGAAACGAGGTGCTTTGGGAGCGCCTTCTAGTGGAGGTGGAGGTATACGTAATGCCTGATCAGTGGGATAAGCGTTAGTGGGTTTATCGGCAGAAGAGGGTTCAGGGGTGGAGCCGTATTGGTTTCGTCGTGTCTCGAGGTTGACCTCATCGGAGGACATCATCAACAAGTGGTGGGTACCTGAGTCAAGCATGGGTTGATCAAGAGCAGTGATTTGTTGCTGGGTTGGGGCGTTGGCTTGAGGGGGAGCCAATGGTTGGGTGTTCACGATGCCTTGGGTTGGTAAGGGGTTTTGCAGCACCAAAGGTGGCTGCTGAGGTTGTGGAGGGTTGGATGGTGCTTGAGGAGCCGCCTGCCCTTGGCGGCGGGCATCTTCAGCCCAAAGTTTCCGAACTCACTCCATGTGTGGGCAAAAATGTGTCTAGTGGCCATAGACCCCGCAAATAGAACAAGGATGGTTTGTTCGCAGATTGGGGTTTTTAGCCTGCTTGGGCGGGCGATCAGGGTTTTGGTTAGCAGGGGCCGCATTATTATTATCAGGGGTATTAGGGGGTTGACCAACTTGGTCTATAGGTTGGTTGTTCCCACGATTTCGGCCCCTGCCGTGGTTTGGTTGGCCCTGGTTATGTTGGTTGTTCTGGTTTTGCTGCGGGTTTTGTTGGGCGTAAACTTGCCCTTGGGCAGCAGGTGGATTCTGAGGTTGCGCGGGCGCTGGAGCAGGCTGTGGTGAATGATATGTAGGTGGCGGTTGCGCAGGTGCAACAACTTGAGGGGGTTGGGGGTTTGCCACAGGGGCTGCCTGTGGCGGGTAATAAGCGGGTTGGGCTTGTGAAGGCGCAGGAGATGGTGCAGCCTACTGGTGGTAGTAGGGCTGAGGTGCGACCGGGGGGGCATAAGCAGGAGTTGCATGACCGAAACACTGAGGTGGACATGAGGGTCCATGGGTATGGTGATGATGTGTCATGGGAGGATACGAGTTGGTGGCTCCAGGCTGTGAGGTAGCCCATGAGAGGTCAGGGCCAGGGGCAGGACGTGCTATGGAAAATGGTTGGGGATGTGAAGAGACACGGCCAATGATGCCGTCGGCTGCGTGGGATGCCCCCGGTGCATCGTGCTGGGAAGATTCACCGTGAGGGGTGTCAGGTATAATGGTATAAAGATAGCCCGACTGGGCGTAAATGAGGTCGAATTACTAGGCCTTAAGGATGGCCTCTTCTTCAGACTGGGGTCTTTCGGATGCTACATCCTTAGCAATGACAGGAAGAAGGGATTTGAGGAACCAATCTAGGAAGATACGGTCATCTAACTTAATCTTGCATAGGCTACGACGTCGACGCCACTCATGAATGTGGTCCGTGATGTGGGTAGCCGTGTTCTGTCTGCATGATAGTAGGATCTCAACGCCCGCATCATAGTGGACAGGTAACTAGAAGAACTCCAGGAAGGTTGACGCAAGGGAAGCAAAGGTGGCATGGGTTCCATGGGGTTGCTCGATATACAACTTGGCTGCAGAGGCAGTGAAGGTGCACTGTAAGAGACGGAGGAGGATAGAGTCGTCTACTATGGAGTTGGAGGAACACCATAGATGGAAGGACATAATATGGTTTTGTGGGTCCTCACCTGCCTTGCCATCAAACTTGGGGATGTCAGAGGGGAGCTTGGTGGGCATGTGAGGCCACACCGGGTCGTGTCGGATAGGGTCGTTAGTCAATCTGGCTAGGTCAGGCAGGTTGAGGCTAGCCATGAACGGCAAACTGGAGGAAGGATGGGACACAGTAGTGGGTTGGACCAAATTGAGGCCAATGCCCCCAAGTGGAGGGGTAGTGGTAGGGAGGTTGCCCCCAAGTGGGGGAACTAAGGTGGTATGGGATGGTCCCGCACCGCCATGGGTAGTGTGAGCCACTGATGGAGTGGGAATAGGTATTCCCACTGCGGGAATAGGTGCCACGAGGGGAACGGTAGAGGTCCCCGTAGAGGGCATACCCAAAACAGGTGTGGTAACGGGTATAGGGGCTGGTGTAGTGGTGGATGTGCCACCAGCGATCTCTACCAAAACGGGAGTGGAAGTTACGCCAGCCATGGGGCTAGTGGGGGTAGTGTAAATGGGGTTCTCAGACTCTGGCTCAGAATCGGAGGTAAAATAAGGGGCGTCAATATCTGGTGACGGGGTCCTATGCCGCTGACGAGTGGAGTCAAGTGACAAGGCTTAAGATCTATGATAAGTGGTATCAAGTGAGGATGATCTGTGTCGATGACGGGTGGTGTCAAGTGAACCGTGCTGTGGGGGCTCGCCCTTGAGGCGCCGAGAATGTCTCGGAGACTCAATGGTGACAGATGGTGTCAAGTTTCTGTGGGTTGAGGTGAGTAAAAAACAGCTCGAAAACCCGAATGCAACCGAGTGTGCAGAAGGGGAGCTCGAAAAATAAGGCACTCAGGCCAACAACCTACTCAAAACACCCAATGTAACATTTGTGCTACAATAGGTGGAGTGTCAACAGAAATGGTCAGAATACCAACAAGCAGCAGGTTTCCTAAAAATAAAAAACAGTGGACTCACTAGACCAAAAGGAGGTAAGGGAGCATGCAAACACCTAACTGAAAGTATTCTAACTCAACTAGACATATCCTCTGCAAGGTGATGAAATGCAAGTCAGACAATATGAATAGGAAAGCCAAGTGGCTAAGATATCCCCCTACCGGGAGGGACACCGGGTAGTCAAATCCTAGAAGAATGGAAACTAAGATACCCTGTTCATGACACGTCCAGAAAGGTGAATTTGCCGCTTGGTCCTTTTACCGCAATACCCCTATACAGGGATATCCTGAGAATTGCGAAAGGTATCCCTTCAGTTACTGAATGGAGTGCGGTATTCCACTCAGGCCTCCGGAACCAATCTCACAACTTCAACCCTCCTAAGGGAGAGGCCCTCTGGTAAACTGGTTGGGACCGTGCCAAAAAATACTAGGGGATTTTGGTTCCCTAATTGGACAATAGCTATGTCTCAAGTGTAAATAACCAAGGGGTGTTATTGGAAGCCTATCCCCCTGATCCTACCTAACTACAAAAATTCTTTTGTGTTCCCCAAGTGGGGTTAGAATGTTGGTTGAGTTAAGTAGTATTTTAAGGCTCACTTGAATTAGGTGACAGAGTGTGTGCTCGTGAGGTGATGAACCCGAAATAGAAGTGCCACACAAAGGGGCATCCTTCTAACTAAAAACAATACTGAATGCACAACTTGAACCTGCAAAATTTTCTGAAATAAATTGCTGAAATCTTAAACAAATGGTGTAAAAGGGAACAGAAATGGGGTTGCAGAAAAGGCTGTAAGGAAGTAGGGCTGCAGGTGGAACAGATGGCTGTGCAGATGCAGAAAATATTGCAGTAAAGGGGCTAGTTTGCAAAAACAGGAGCGCGGGTCGGTGGCGAAATTGGGCGGTCGGACCGCGGGTTTGAGGGAAACAGACGCGGTCGGGGCGCAGCAAAGGGGCCGAAACTCGTGCTCGGGACATGGGAAAAAATACGACAGGCGCGGTCGGGTTGCAGTTAAGGGGCTGAAACTCGCACTCGGGATGCGGGAAAATGGCCGACAGCTGCGTTCAGATCGCAGAAAACAGGTTGAATAGCCGCGGTCGGATCGCAGGTAATAGACTTGAATCCTCCGGCAGGGTGCTGGAGACAGTCTGATAGCCGCGGTCGGGTCACAGTTAAAGGCCTGAAAGACGCGGTCGGGACGCGGCTATAGAGGGAAAAAATGCGGTTTACGGCGGCCAAAAGGGACAGCCGAAAGGAAAAAACAAAAACTGAAACCAGAAATAAAAAACACAGTGGAGTCACCAAAACTGTGGCTAGGGTTTTACCCCTAGCTTGTGCGAATGAGCACCTACTAAGGAGAATGGACTCCTTAGTAGCAGTTCAATAAAATGGAAATAAAAATGCTAAACAGGAATAAAAACTAATCTAAAACTCGTGCATGAAACAAAACAGTAAAATATAAAGAATGGTTTTTTTATTGATATTACCTCCAATGTGGAGGTTGGTGAAGCTCTTTGCGCTGATCCGTGAGGTTGCTTCGAGCTCCAGCTGCTCCTTCTCTTCTTCCGGTGGTGGAAATGGGCCAAAAGGGGCTCTCAATGGTGAAAGTAGCTCAAGGGGTGAGCAAGGGTTTCAAGAGCAATTTTGGCAGAGTAAGGATGCTTGTGATTGTGGATGTCAAATGAGGGGTCTCCATCACCTATTTATAGTTTTTTAGTGGTGGAGTGCTGGCCCATGGTTTTTGGAAACCATGTGGTTTAGGGCAGCTGTTTAGGGTTTTTTCCTCCTTTTCCTCATTATTTTATATTTTTTCTTCTCTTTTGGGGATTTTTGCTATTTTAGAGGAATTTTGGATATTTTTGGAGGAAAAAAAGGGGTTTTTTGGCCTTTTGGAGGTTTTTTAGATGGTTTTATGGCCTTTTTAAGGGAAATATGGTAGGAAAATAGACAAATGAGCCATGTAGTGGGGTAGATGAGGTAGTGAACACTTTTTGGGTGTTAACAAATAGAAGGAACCATAATATTTCTTGTAGCTTAAACATGGAAATACAACTCCATTAAATCTCCATGAAATACTTGAGTGGCCTCTACAAGCACCAACTTGGATGGGAATATTTAACCCTCGAAATTGGCCAAGGCAAGAAACTAGTCATCCACTAGCTCTCTCAATTCACAAATGCAATTTTCTCAAATGATCAAAACCCTTCTCTTGGTTGATTCCTGTATTTTATATACATCCTTAGCCTTCTAAGGTTACCAATCCATCCACAAACTCAATCAAATTCAAATTAGGGTGTGTGCTCATGATTTTCCATGTGTCCTCCCTTTCCTAGCCTTCCATCTTCCCCAAATTCAAGTAGGAGCCCATTGAGCTTCCCCAACTCACATGAGTGCCCTCTTGGATTCTCTATTTTGACCTGACATGTCATATATTTCATATGTTATCCTTCATATCTGATTTTTGTCATAGGTGTCATAGCATATTCATCATTTTTGTCATAGAGCTAGGGAATCTAGTCCAAGTGTCTCACTAGCTCCAAAATGACTCTTCCTCTCCCATGTAAGTTACATTTCCTTACAAATTTGACCTACGATGCGTATGGAAATTTTTATTATCCTTATAACTCAACCAAGAACATTTAGACTTCCCATGGATTCAAAATTGCAAGAGGATGATTCCATGCGGCACAAAAATTCTAGCTTATGTGGGCCCCATAGTCTCTGTGTGTCTCCATGATAATTTGCCACTTCAATTTTCTATTGTATTTATTTATTTAGCTAATTTATTAAATATTTATTCCATTCTAATGTTTAAACATGAGTCATTTTCCCCCTTATTCCAAATACTAAAGCTTCTACCCCCAACCTAGGAAACTAGTAATTTTCCTCCTTGGCAATTATTTGACCCTTAGCATCGATTTGACAAACAGTCATGAATATGGAAAATGTGATTAGTCCATTGTGACCCAATGAAAAATTTGGGACATGACAAATCCTCCCTTCCCAATATTGTGTTTCCTCAATCAATTTCAAACATGGGTGTTGAAGAACTTGTTTTTCATATGTTTCTTTGAAGTTGCCACTCAGTTGCCCAACTTTGAGGCTTTGAGATTCCACGAATATTTTAGAGAGGAACCACCATGCTTGCTGCTGCATTATTCTGACTAAAATCATTTTATTAAGTGGGGAATCCATCACCTATACTGCTTGTTTCCCAAAAAATTGGAAATCAATGGGACAAAAAACTATCTGAGTGTCCCATTGCTTGTATTGCACTCCACAAATTAAAGGTGCTCTCCAACCCATACCATCAGGAAAGAGAATTCCGGGATCCAATTTTTTTGTATGCATTCTTCCAAACATCATGAGTACATAGTATATATCATCAAAGTACATAACAACATAATAAAAATGCACATCATGGAGGTGCCTCATCAAAAAATCATGAAAGTGCTTATACTTCCAAGTGAGTAGACCACCATTTTCCAAGTGCATACAAGCTTCAAGTGACCAATAAAATCTATTCCAATGACATAGGTGAGGGTCCCATGTTCCATAATTATACTCCAAAAAGATGCGATATGCATCAAAATATTTAGCCATGTATTCTTTCATCCAAGAAGTGAATGAAGAATGGGCCACTAAAATCTGAGCCAAATAATGAGCAAGGAAAACAAAGAGACTTCAAATGACTCAAAGAAGTCTCACCCATACATCCATGAATGAGAGAATCATAAATATATAATAAATTATGTGTTTGTCAACAAAAATGTTCTCCAATCATAAATCTATTCACCCCAGTGTTGGATGAGGTTCCTCCAACATAAAATGAACCAAGTGTTGAGCAAGAAAAACCATGAGTCTTCAAGTGACTCAAATGCATATCATAGGTGCATCCATGTAGATGTGCATCATCATAAAGTAAAAAAGGACTTTTTTGCAAATGTGAATAAGAATATGCTCCAACCATGTCATCATAAAAATTAAATCTAGGGGTTCCATACTCCTCATGTCGCACCATAAAATAGAACCCTTTCACCCATACTTCCTTGAGACTAATGTTGCAAAACATGTAATTGTAGGATGTAGGAGAATGAAATAACTAACCCAAATGATCAAAAAGTGCAGAAGTTTCATCATGGGAAGGATCCATATGGGTAGTATCATGCAGCTCCTTGAAAAGTGTGAAACCTTTGTCATAGATTGGTTCCAATGTAGAGGAATCATGCTCTTCTTTAAAAATTGCATAACCTTCATCAAGAGACAATTCAATTTCCTATTCCAACGCATCAAGCATTTGGATCTCTTCAAGTTCATATTTAAACACATCAAGAACATTCAAATTTCCACATTTCTCATAATACACCATGTCATGAGAATCCTCCAAACAATCTACCATTTGACAATATGAAACATAGGAGGAAAAACAAGTATATTGCAGCCTCTCTATAATTTTCTCATTTTGAATTTGGAGATTATGAATATCCTCATTATTATTCAAGTATCCTTCATTTAAACATCCATTAAGCTCAACCAAATTGTTTCTATAAAAAATAAAAGACATGAAATTACCTTCAATTTTGCACATTGCTCTTTGAATCTTCTCCATGTCTTCAAGGAATGATGGATCCTCCAATGAAGAAATTTTCCAACAAGAATTTGACACCAATGATTTAGTGTCATGTAGTATTCTAAGAGCCTCTTGGATCTTATTTTCATGCATATTTAAGGACTCTTCAAGAAAATGAGGCTCTTGCAAATGAACCTCCTCATCTTCTTCCTTCTTGCTTAGACCAACTTCATGAAGCTCAAGTGGTGATGGGGAAGTTGATATTGTTTCTTCTTCAACTACTACAAGGTATTAATTTTAATGTTTACTATAAATTTGGATTGCAGTAACATTTTGAAATCTGATCTGTATGTCACCAACATAGATTTGTGAGCACCCATCAATAGGTACTCCTTCATAGTTCAAACATCCATCAGTATATGCTCTTTGTTTCATTTCCAAGTTAGAATGTGTCTCAAAATGATATTCATTATTTTCAATAGAAACTTCTTCATACTCATATGATGTCTCTTCATATTTTTCAGAGTCACTTGGGAGTGAATTTCATCCTCTTCATGTACTACTTCTTCTACTTCACCTATTTCAGAACTAGGTGGTTCATGGGTCTCCTCCTTTTGCTCCTTCAAGCAAGCTGATGCATTAGTCCCCTTGATTTTCTTAAAATAAATATATTTTCTCCAAACTTGGATTGCCAAAAATTCTAATCCTTTCATAATATTATTTTTCATGTCTTCAAATATAGGTTCTATGATTTTTATATGCTCCTTGCCATCATATGAGAATCCCTTTTCATCCCTAGTCATATTTTCCTCTTCAACAAAAGTAATTTTGGGTTTCAATATCTAATGGTGGTCCCTAAATTATTGTCCTCATAGATATCATACCACATTAGGTTCCAATATCATGCTCTGATACCACTGTAATGTCCCTTTTTAAGAAATTTTATTACAATGACCATTTTTTCACTTTTTTTTCCCAATTTCGACCTTTGACTAGTTTTGATGTCTAGGTCTCCAAATTGGTCCAAATGCTCCCAAATATTCACAAAAGGTATATTAATTATATTAATATTTGAATATGATTTTCAGGGAATCTCTATGAACCTCTAAAGGCTTCTGCAAACTTGCTTAAGATTCTGGTTGAGGTAGGAGTTTTGACTAGTAATTTGGGGTTCTAATTTCCCCACAATGAATACCGAAAATGGCTTCCCAAATGCACTCAAGAAAAATCAAATTTCTGAATGGAAATAAGGGAAATGTAAAGGACATACATATTAACTCATATGCATCACCATTCAAATTTTAAAGTATTCTATAACTCCCTTAAATCAGATGTAATGAGACTAGTTTCAACCTTGGGGGAAATGATAGGCAAACTTCTCCAAATGCTATGAAACTCAACAGAATACCTCCAAATGCTTATGTACTGAAAATTAAACTCATATAATCCATAAATAACAGTCCATTCATCCATAAACCATCATTATTTTACTTATCTATTTGAATCTATCAACACTATATTGGTTCACAACAAGGTAGTGGGGAAATGACATTGTTTCTTCATTGTTTAACATTTATACATGAAATATTTTGGGTATTTTGACCTAAGAGTATCCTTAAAATTTGAATACATAAATAAAATTCCATAAATCCATAAACCATAAGTATTTTACTTATCCATTCGAATCCATCAACATTATATTGGTTCACAACAAGATAGTGGAGAAATGGCACTATTTCTTCATTGATTAACATTTTTACACAAAATATTTCAGTATTTAGAACTAAGAGTATTCTGAACTTGAAATATAGAGAATTTGAATCAGAACATAAAATAATGGGGCATTATAATCTTTCCCAAAGAGATCAATAGCTCACCCAAAGCGCAATCCCTCCATGAGCACGAATATGCAAGAAAAACTGGAAATGGTTGAGAGAAAGTGTTGCAATAGAAGGAATCATGAGATTCCATGTAGATTAAACCTGAAAATACAAATCCATTAAATCTACATGAAATACCCAAGTGGCCTCTCCAAATACCAACTTGGATGGGAATCTTTCAGCCTCGAAATTTGCTAAGGCAAGAAACTAGTCATCCACTAGCTCTCTCAATTCACAAAAGCAATTTTCTCAAATGATCAAAAGCCATTCTCTTGGTCGATTCCTATATTTTATAAAAATCCATATCCTTCTAAGGTTACTAATCAATCCACAAACTCAATCCAATTCGAATTAGGGTGTGTGCTCATGATTTTCCATGTGTCCTTCCTTTCCTAGCCCTCCATCTTCTCCAAATTCGAGTGGGAGCCCATTGAGCTTCCCCAACTCACATGAGAACCCTCTTGTATGCTCTATTTTGACCTGACACATCAGATATGTCAAATTTCAGCCTTTAGATCTGATTTGTGTCATAGGTTTCATAGAATCTTCATCATTCTTGTCATAGAGCTAGGGAATCTAGTCCAAGTGTCTCACTAGCTCCAAAATGACTCTCTCTCCCATGTAAGTTACATTTCCTTTCAAATTAGACCTATGATGCATATGACCATGTGTATTAGCCTTATAAATCATCCAAGGACATTTAGTATTACCATGGATTTGAAATTTCAAGAAGAGGATACCATTTGGCATATAAATTCTAGCTTATGTGGGTCCCATAGTCTCCATGTGTCTCCATGCTACATTGCCACTTCAATTTTCCCTTGTATTTATTTATTTAGCTCCTTTATTAGATATTGTTACATCGAAATATCATCACCATCATGTTATGAGATAGGTATTCCCTTGTCTTCTTCAATCCCTCAAATTTTTCCCTAGAGAAATGACCGAAAAAAATATCCCCTTACAATTTTTCCTTATTTTGAGTTGGTAACGCTCTTTCCCCATTGAAAAAAATCATTACCCAAGAAGCAAAGAGCTGGTAAAGCTCTTGATACATGAGCAAGAGATGTGTCACCGCTTCTAGCATTATTGCAAGAAGTGTTACCCCCTTAACACCACTTGTTTGCTTCATTGGAGGATCGGTGCTTGAGTTTTCAAGGAAAAAAGGGAATTTCGAGAGGCTTCTCGAAGCTTACCTCTGTGGAGCCTCATCCCTATGGTGTAGGAGACACATGGATATCAATATCCTCCATTTTTGGATCTTATCTCCACCTCAACCATGAGATCCTCAACCATAGCTATCCTCCCATGCCTTTAAATAGTAGCTCATCCCCCATGGGACAAGGGAGGAAGAATTGTGTTGCACACCCAAACTTTGTTAAAATAATTCTTGAGTCTATTGGAGGCAAGGTGAAGTTAGAGGCAAGGATCCATTGGATAGGACTCTCAACACCAAGGCATCAAGGTTGTAGTGTTTACAATAATTGTTTAATAAAGAATTTTTTCTCTTTCCCATATATGCTATATTATGTGTATGTATTGCTTGACTCCTTGGTCACAAGCATAGATCTAATTTCTACATCTTGTATTATATAACTTTCTATTGTTGTCTTCTATTTTTACAGGTAAACTGAGTGTAGCTAGGGTTTTCACCCTAGCTTGTGCTGATGAGCACCTACTAAGGAATCTGGATTCCTTAGTAGCAGTTCGATTGATGTAAGTAAACAAGAAGCTAA
>LPNX010880858.1:113814-154779 GCA_001517045.1 Pseudotsuga menziesii | reverse complement strand
AGTTATTTTATTAATTTTATTTATAGTCAATTTAAAAAAGTAACTCAACCATGGTTATTTATATTGTGCATAAAAAATAGTGTAGGAGGTGAGTTGTCATATATACCTATCCCATAAAACCTCTAACTCATAATATTTTAATATATCTTATATTTTTGTAGTATATCTCTTAGGAGACCCATTTTTGACCTCAAATTCTCTCTAATGTTTGAGCCGACAAGTCTGGACCGACAAGTTGGTAATACTTTGTTATTTCCACATAGTTAAATATATGAAATAGTTTATGGTTGAATGCATGATTATTTGGCCACACATATTTCTAGATTTACTTGAGTAAATGTCTTTTACAATTACTGTTAAGTGAAAGATCAAAGAACCCATAAATTTCTCACCGCATGAAAGTTTCAGGTTTTACGGCACATTGGTCAACTCAAGTCTTCCTACATATTTGGGCATATGTTTTATAAGTTATTTGGATTTGTTAATGTGCCCATTTTTACTTCATCTTACTCACATGTGAAAAACATTTGTAATTTCTTAAGTCTCTTAGACTAAGAAACATACTCTGTAGATTTCAACCAAAGTGAACCGACTTGAGAGGTTGGTTGAATCAGCTGACTGAAATCAACCGACTTGAGTGGTAAAAAAGGTGAGCCGTCTTGAGAAGTCAAAGAAGTCAACCGACTTAGAATTGACAAGTAAGTCGAAGTAAATCAGTCGGGTAGAAAGTCCGACCAAAGTTGATAGACTTGTCTAGTCGGGAGATTGACAAGTTTTACCCGACAAATGAAAAAGAAAAAGAGGTCGGCGTGAAAAGTAAAAATTAAATTTTAATATTAACTGAGCGATAAACTCAAGTTTAGTCGGCTTGGTTTTGGCTAACACCCGTGGATGTTTTACAATTGCCCTGGGCTACTATCTTTTCCTTGGTGGCTATCTGGTGGCTTTCTCATCTCTGGTGGCTATTGACGGTGGATGGATGCTCCGACCCACCATACAGACACCTTCAGTCATGTCATCACCTCCAGTAGTAGTTGTTCCTCTTTTCCCATTGACCTGCAACCTAGCTGGAGGATGCTTTATGGGCCTTTCTCCTAGTAGCCTTTTCTCCATGTACTGGTGACTGTCGATCTATCTTGGCTGCTGCATCCACCACGCCGCCCTCCTGCTTCTAGCGTCTCCACCTTGTATAGCGGTCGGTTGCTGCTTGTAAACTTTGATGGATACCTGACTCCAGTGTTGGAATTTGAGGACGTTTTTCCTGCCATAGGGGATTTTCCCCGTTAAATACTTTTAAATATTTTGGGAAAACGTCATACCAAACAGGAAAACAATTTTCCAAAATGTATTTTTGATGTTTAGCGATTTCTATAAGCTGTCATTAATTTTTTTTGTCAATTTTTCGAGAGGCTGGTCCCAAGCCCAAATTTTAAGTGCAGGTAATATGGATGCTTGTGGATATATATTGCATAATGTTAATGCGTGTCAATTATTGGTTTGTGTTTATTTTTGTAAGTAATTTTGTTAGATTTTTGTTAAGTATATAATAAAAAACTAATTGCTTAATTGCTTAAATTCTTTAATAAAAATTAATTAATAAAAGAATTATACCTTTCTGGTTGAAGGGTAACTCTTTTATTAAAACCTAGTGAATGGGGAGATAAAAGCTCAAAACAACAAAAAAATTTAGTTTGAAGGGTAGAGATGAAATGAAATTCTAGCCATGCACTCCATTGGCAACATGATTTGGTTCACACCATGGTCCTATCTTTGCACTCGTGGCTGCCTCCTCTATAATAATAATAATAATATATTTTTAAGGTCACCTAGACACCAATTTGGTGTATGAGACCCCTTGTTTGTGGGACAAGTGACCCCTCTGCAGAATGATTTAACTGCTAAAATCTATAGAGGTGTACATACACTACCCCTCTTGTTCTACCAAGCTCCTGAACAAGCTCATCCACCACTTCCACAACCCTTCCTTTGCATTTCGCAAGTCATGTTCCCACTAGCAGCCATATCGGATATAAGCCGACGTTTAGAGCTGAGCTATTAGGCCTGATCTACGTCGCTGTCAACTACTACTTGCTCTCATGCTGTTTCTCTACAGATCACAGACGACATTTCCTGTAGCCCGTGTGTCTGCCTTTGCAGCACCTTAAACCCAAACTCGAGCCCAACTCCTGGCTCACTGGTTTCACCTTCCCTCACCCTATAGCTATTCTTTCCACCAGATCCACGTACTGCAGCTCCGCTGCCTTGCTCCATGCAACTACTAGCTCGCTCCCATAGACCACCGTCGTCACTCTCCCCATGACTTGTTGCCTCACGGGATTCGCTGCCCTCTCGCTAGCAAGTTTGTGCTGGCCCGACCTCATGCCGCTCGAGCTTTCGAGCTTTCATCTCATGGATCCTTCCTTCTGCTGGAGTAGACTGCCAACCCTCAACCCATCTGCCATCACATGCTCTTTGCACCACAACCACACACATGGTTTTTTCCAGCTTCCACGATTTCCTTCAGGCTTCAAGTGATTGCCAAATCACTCATCCCAATGATCAACCAAACTTATGACGTCCCAAATACATATGTTGTACAACCTGTCATGTGGCTGCACAATATGAGATAATTCTGCCCTTTGAAAAAAAAAAAATCTTATGTGGGGTCTTCTTAGTCCCCCTCTTATGGAATGTGAAATTTTCTTCTTTATGTTACTTTCTTTTACTTTAATTTAGTTGAGAAAAGATAAATTGCACCACATTGATAAGCAATCATTACATAGAAACATAAGATAACCATAACATAAGATGTACACTAGAAAGCTTAGTCTTTTGGGAAAGATTAACTATTAACCCTAGAAAGCTTAGTCTTTTGGGAAAGATTTACTATTGATTGTACCCTAGAAAGCTTAGTCTTTTGGGAAAACTAACTATTGATTTGTCTTTATTGAAGATTTGTTAAAACAAATTTTACAATACCAGGCTAAAGGATAAATACAAGATCTTAATCTCTCCTCACTCTCATTTACTGCAACTATTCCCAAACCCTCAACAAAAAAGAGAAACCCCAACTTTAGTGAATCCGTCACTCCAAGCCTCTAAGGGACTCCCTTCTCAGATATGATCACTCACTCTCAATGTATCTCACACACACTCACCATTATGTGATAGCTACTCCTCTCACTTCGGCTGATTGAAGATTTTTAGGCTGATTTTTATACCATGGGGACTCTTTTTTAAATAAAATAACAAAAGTACATTCACTTGAATAGTGAGACTCCTAACATTGATAGTCTCCTAGAAGAATCCTACATGCTAGACACTTGGCCTATGCAGAAGTACCTCTGACTCTATAAAAATCAATAGGAATGTTGAATCTAGTTTTGTTTTTTGAGACGAGAATGATGCAAAAGGTTTTGTTGATTTGGGATTTAGGATATCCATTAACTTGAAGGAATTTAATATGTTGGGCCCTTTTTATGATCTAGGTGGATACTAGTGGCAACCCACTTTCTCCTCAAAGTTACAATGGTTCTCCATCTTCTTGGAAAATGTTTACAATTTTTTGGGTCTGAAACTTCTAGGGTTGTTTCGAGGCCCTAAACAATGTTTTTTGTCCAATAAGGGGTTGAGGATTTCCATGACATGGCCCGATCCTAGTAAAAAGTTGTAATCCTCAGTTAGTTCTTTCAAACGAGCTATTGTTTACCCTAAACAGAGATTGCATGCAAAAGTTGCACCCCCAACAAGTTGGAGTATCAAGTAGCCACCTCAAGGCCCACAAATCCTTTTGGTGCTTCATCTCCTAGGGTTAGGTTTTTGGAAGATTACTGTTTTTACCTCTTTATGCTTATGATAAAAGACCCTTTTTAGTCTCTTTGTAATCAACTCATACAAATGAGTGTGTTCGACATATATCTCTTTAGATATAAGCCACCACCATTAGAGCTAGTTTGTATTGCTTTATAGTTTACAATGTTTTTCCATTCCATTCATTAATAGAATTTTGGTTTTATTGTCCTATTGTTCTCTTTGAAAGATATTTGCATGTGTTTCCATTTTATATTGATGCCTTCATTTCATTCTCTAACTAATCCAAATTAGTGATATCAGAGTAAACTACTAGATTAATATTTCTCAGTGCATGTCTCTAATGAGATCTAGGTATCGCGAGTTGGGTCCTGAACTAATTGAGCTTAGGCACAACAACTCTCAATGGCCCAAGCATCCTCACATGCTCGGAAAAGACAGAGCACGAGATCCTATTAAGTTGTTGCTCGAGGAATCCCTCACATGGAAAATGAACAATATGATGGATAATTTTTCCCTAATCCTTCGGCGACTATTGACGATGGTGGAGACAACTTCAACTGACATCCATTTCAGAGGTGCAACATCCTTCAAGGTACAAGTTAAATCTTTGGATATATGTATATGCTTTGGATAATGTATATTTCAAGGCCATATAGATGTATATGCTTTGGATAATTGATTAAATCTTTTAGAGGGTTATTACTCTATTCAAATTTTTTCTAACAATGGGAAGATCACCTTCCCACTCCTTAAATATCTGCCCCTTGTTAAAGATAGGTGGGAAGGTTACTATGAGAGGAATTCCATAGATGAGTCTATGCTATATGGTACAAAACCCACTTGGGAACATTTTTTCACGGGGGAGGGGGGAGGTTGCCATGGTATGCCCTATTTCTCATTAATGATGTAATCCTCAGTTTTTTCTTTCCAACGAGCTTTCATACACCCTAAACTAAGATCATATGCAAACTTTGCACCCTCAAGAATTTGGTGTATGAAATACCCACTTCGGAGGCCATAAATCCTTTTGGTGCTTCATTTCCTAGGGTTAGGTTCTTGGATGTTTAGTGTTTTTTCCTCTTTCTGCTTATGATAAAAGGCTCTTTTTGGTCTCTTTGTAATTAGATCGTGTGATTAGTGTAGATGACACATCTCTTTAGAGATAAGCTACCACCATCCGAGTTAGTTCGTATTGCTTTGCAATTTACAATGTTTTTCCATTCCTTTCATTAATATAATTTGGGTTTTACTGTACTATTGTTCTCTACAAAAAATATTTGTGTGTGTGTGTTTCCATTTTATCTTGCTGCATTTATTTCATTTTCTAACTGATCCAAATTACATTTTTTTGTTTATATGGGAATTCAAACAACTTTGGAGACAAGAGTTTTAAGGATGGTTGATTTTTGAGTAGGCTCATTAGGGATTGGGCATGAATGTATCTATCAATTTGATTCTTTTTGTGATAAAATTGGCATGAAAAGGAACCATAAGGCTTCCGAGAAACTTATACATATAAAAATGGAAAATAACTATCATTTTATATTTCCATTGTGAATTGAATGTAGGAGGATAAGTTGTTGAGGTGGTCAAATAATGAGGTAAGGGAAGCCTCACCATGGATCCAAATAACAAAAACATCATTAACAAAGTTAAACCAACATATGGGTTTCAAGAGGAAACTATTATGGGCTAAAGTTTCAAAATGTTCCATGAATATGTTTCCCTCTACAAGGGATAGGAGGATCTGATGGAAATCTCTTCAGTTTGTTCATAGAAGTTTTCTTTGAAATTGAAAAAGGTTGAATTAAGAAAAGCCTTCATAAGATTTAAAGTTTCATAATCAACTAATTTGGAAATAATATGTAGCACTTCAAGGAAAAAAAATTTATAAACAAAGAAACAACATAAAAACTTTATAGGAATTTTTCTTTGAGGTAGATATTACTACAAGGAAAACACCCTGTAGCGGAAGTTATAGTAGAGGTTTTTAGTGTTAGAAATTTTGCAAAGATTGTAGAAAAAACCTCCACTACAGCCTTTGATTATGGAAATGGATGTTTTTGCAAAGGTTATAATGGATATTGACTATAACTAAAAAATCTCAGCGTCCGAATGTTTTAGCGGATTATTTTTTTATTTTATTTTCAACACTCTATGATTTTATAACGTGCAAGGGTGTGTGTTAGTATAAATAATACACACCAATGTGTATTTTATTGTTAATGCACCTTTGCATATATTTTAATGCAGAAACATATGTGTATATTTTAATGCAAACATAATGGTTCTTATATTATATTGTACTAACATCGGTGCATGTAACATCACATCCACACCGATGCCTCACATATTTTAGAAAAGCACCATTGCATTTGTATATTTAAATGCATCGGTGCTGATGTTGCATTATGTTTGCACTATTGCATATTTTGTATTAAAATATAATTGATGCATATATTTTACCAATAAATATTGGTATGTATATTATCCCAATAAGCATAAGTGTGAAAAGTATGGAAAGAAGCATCGGTGCTTATGTTTTAAAAAGTGCATTGGTGCTTATGATATTTATGAGCACCGATACAATTATTATGTCAAAGAGAACCGATGGATAAAATTTGAGTATGCATTAGTTCATGGAAATGAATAAAATGCACTAGTTAGTTGAAATTAATAGATCGTGTATGGTTCTGTGGTAAATTTTTGTGTGTTGTAACTATAGTTATTTTTACAAATTTTAAATAATTAATTCGAGAATTAAATATTTTTTATAATAATATTTATTCTTATATTTTATTTATTTCATGTGGATATTGAGTTTATTGCACATCTCTTCATTGTAACCATTTATATCATTCATATATTTAGCATTTGAATTAATCATAAAAAATCAAATATTTTTTTAATAAATTTTTTAAGTTGTTGTATTTCAATAAGCGTGTTGATTACACCTTTGTTCATAGTCACAATGTAAAGCACTCATATATTTAATCTATAATGTACCATTTTGCGACATTAGATAATGTAAGAGAAGAAGAAATCCATTTAATATATGTGGATAATAATCCAAAATATGGGACAACAAAAGATCCTTGATAATCAAAGTTCGATTTTGACATTGTTACAATTATTGCTAACTTATCCTCATCCATTTGGGATGATATGACCACATCAATTAGAATGTTTGCTTTTCATAGATAAAAATTGCAAAATATTCGGATTGCAGTAACAATATTCAATTGTATTGATCATCATTCATTGCTTGAAATCCTATAGCCACTCAACTTGATTCCATGCCTCATCTCTTCATCACCTTCAAGGGATATTGTTACTAATTTATTTCAAATGTTTTGTTGATTGACTTCATTTTGTTCCATATTTTCATGTTCCATCTATAAGCATAAAAATAAATTGTGATGAGTATATCTACATTTATAAATAATATAATATACATAATTGCGTAAATGAAAAATTGTACTAGTTCAACAAGTGAATCATAAATTTGACACATATTTTCAAAACCATTCCTTGTTCCATGTGTCAATAAATCCTCTATTGGATCAACTCCATATTTTTATTTTTATGAGTTTCATATGCCATGATAAAACATAGATATAATTAAAGTTTTCTTAATGTTCCATTAATTATAAAATAATGGACGTAAACCAACATAACTACTTACAAATTGTTCAATTAACCCTTGATACCTCGAGATATACTCACAACCCTTAGTGAATCCAAAGTCCATGAAATGATTGGATGACTCTTCACAGTATATTAGCACCTTTTAGAAAACATCCTTGTACATTTTAAATTAATTAAGATATATACATCACACCAAATATGAAATATGGAAAAACCACCACATTCAGTTCGACACATGGTATGTTCGAAGCCAGATGCACCAGCCTTTTAGGGAGGGAAATTTACCCTCTTGGACTAGTACCAAGAGGCTCTTTCTCCTTGTTATTAACATCTATATTAGGTATATACACTAGAAGTAATCACAAACTTTGCGATTGACCCTTTTTGCCTTGTTGTTGCGTCTTATGGATTGGATGGGTGGAATTTTCTTTTCTTTTTGTTAGAAAAAAGCAATTGAAAATAAAACAATGATTACATATGTTTGATGCACGTTGTTGTTGGGATGGATCCCCCTATGATGATGTTATGTTGATTTATTTGACCACCTCATGGTACACCTTTTTTGACATCCCTACTGGACTATTTCAGACATCATGTTGTTCTTCCTTTGAAATTTCAGCAATCTTAGTAAGAAACAAAAAGAACAATGAAAAATTTGATAAATATTTATATGAAAATAAGCATAGCAAAAATATTAACAAAGTATGTTTTGGACTAGTATATACATATTATAGTAAAACATTTTTATCTTGATAATATTTTTTAAATGATTCTTTTTAGCTATTGTAAGTTTTTTCCATTGCAAGTTTCTCTGGTCTTAGTGTCCGTTGCTCCGAAAGCGCTTCCTATAGTTCAATTCTAATCAGGTTCTTATAGTCATTGGATTAATTTTTGTATTGTAAATGAAAAGTACATCTATACGTTCTTTCCACTATATAACTCAAACTTTTGTAAAAAAATACCCCGCCCTTTCATTAACTTCCAGATTCACTCGAGTTGAACTGAAGACCGATTCATCATCATTTACATTCTTCTTAATTTTTATCTTTTTAGGATGTCCTATTTCCCCATTGTCTATGCCCACACAACATTCAATCAATTTGAAATACAACATTTGAAACATGGCATACATTATTGTTGAGAAGAATTGTTAGCAAGAATTTAAACACAAACCTCATGTTTATCACCTTTTGATCCACATAATTCATTAGTTTGCGGTAACTTCTTAAAGTTTTTTTTCTCTTCTTCACTCAGATAAAAACAATCTTATAGAGTTTCTTTAAATTTTTTCTCTGCATATACCAATACATATCATTTAAACATATATATAATTCTATTATAATACTTTTATGTGAAAATCTATTCTATACTCCATACTCTTGGATCCATGGAGATCTATTCTATACAGGTCCTAATTTAATTATTAGTAGGTGTTTATGAGAAGAGATATGTTTTACATCGCGAAAGCATGCCACGATGAATTGTTGGAATGTGTAATATTAATATTACATGTGTAATGATGTCTAGTGAGATGTCATAAGATATCATGATGTCTTATCTAACAAAGGAAGGTGCGATTCTCTATATATTATGTAAAATGGGTTATCCCACATGCGTCATGGAATTAAATACTCCTATTACCATTCATTACATAAGGAGGTGGAAAATCATTTATCCCACATTTATTATGGGATGTTATTATTCCATACCTCTAGCTATATAATGGAGGTGAAGGAGACCCTATTGGGTTTGTTGAGAATTGTATTCTCATATGTTACTGTAAAGTTGTGAGAAACAAATGTGGTGTGGAGCTCAAGTGTAATATTGGATATTTCTGAAGAATAAGAAGACAATATCTTCCTGTGAATGTTTCCCCATTTGCAGTTTTACCACATATATCTGGTGTCTCATTATTTTCTCTTGCCTCTTGCTTACTACTTTGATTATATGGTGCTTGTATAGATAAAAGGATAGACTAGTAGATTCATTCTATTGATTTACTTGTTAGTATATTTATTGTTGTATGCTTATTGCGTATTTCTCAATATTCTAACATGAACCATGTGGGTGGAATTTTGTATATAGAAGGACGTCTATAAGGTTCTTCACTTGGGATACTACTATCCCACTCTTTTCTAAGATGCCAAAAAGTATGTCAAGGGATCTGATAGTTGTCAAATAATGGGTCATTTGATTGCAATAAATGGCATGCCCCTAGTATAACCAAAAGTTCTCATATGACCCTTTCAAAAATGGGCCCTCGACTTTGTGGGACCTGTAAACCCCTTGTTAAAAGGAAAATGCACGTTTTGGTATGCACTGACTATGTCACAAGGTGGGTGGGAACAAAGGATTTACCTAGAGAAACGAGAAATTTGGTATTGGGTTTATTTTTTGAAGACACTTTTTTTAGGTTTGGGGTGTCTAGGGAGATTGTTACCAATCAGGGACGATTCACATCTAAACTAGTCCATAAAATCACCCAGAAGTATCAAATTAAGAACAAAATGTAGAGTCTCCATATCATCCATAGGATAATGGGTAGGTGGAGTCTACAAACAAGGTTTTCAAGGAAATTCCGACCAAAATAGTTAAGCTTCATAAGAAATATTGGCCATGAAAAATTCCAAAATCCTTATGATCTTATATAATGACATGGAGAAACACTACTAGATTTTCCATGTATGAATTGGTGTATGATAAGTAAGTCCTTCCAATAGAATCCAAATTAAAATCTTCAAAATTACAACAGAACCTGGAATGGATATGTTTGAGGCCCACGAATAGAGGATTGTATAATTGGATGAACTAGATGAATTGCGCTAGAATGCTTTCCAACATACTACTCTCATTCAACATTAGAGAGAAAAATAACATGACATATTCATAAATAAGAAGCAATTGAAGGCATGTGATTGGGAACTTCTCTTTGGCCCCATATTAAAAAAATTTAAAGGGAAGTTTACTACCCATTGGATCGGTCCTTATTGTTATAGTTGATTTTACCGCACATGGTTGATCACATATGTATGGCCTTCCCTGTCCCTCTGTAGACTCTTTAGACCCCATGGACTTATATTATACTTTGATGTTCCAAGATCATCCCTAAAAAACACTTGTTTATTTTCGTACATGACTTTTAAACCCATACTCGTGTGTACATGCAAATTTTGACCTCAAACATGCGTACATCGGGATGTGCGCATAAGTCCAAATATTTTTGGAGTTTTCCTCATATGAGTCCGAAGATCTTGAATCTTGGAATTCCATATGCTTTGAGATCGCTCAGATTCAACCCTCCATTACCCTATTGGAGTGCTATATAAGGAACCCCTTGGATACATTGAAGGGGAGGAATTGAAGAGCAAAGAAACTATAGTCCATTGTTGCCTCAGTTTGCTTATACTTGAGTCTGCATCCCTTTGTCCCTTTGGAACACTTTGTGTTCTTCCCAAGCTTGCATTTTATTTATGAGCTTGCTATCAAGAGATGGAGGATTGAGGTACTGGTGGAAGCACAGGTGGAGGACTCAGTTTCTATTGTAACTCTAATTTTATTAATAGAAATATATTTTCCTATCCAATTATGTGCATTTGAATATGAGTATTGAATCCATGGATGTATTTAATTGATTATACATTGTTGAATATATATGCTAGAGTAGTTATAACACATTATTATAGAGCATGCTTGTCTTGTTTGTTGTTGTTGAGAGCAAATTGCTAACGCAAGCGTGAATTGGAAAAGCTCAATGGGGATCTACTTCAACCGTCCGGAACAAGGTACGATTCGGTATCCCTTAGTGTTAGATGTTTTATTTATCTTGTATCTTGGGAAATATTGATTTCTAGTGTCAAGTTGTCTATTGTGGTACCCCCAAGCCATAGGAAGTTTCTCTCCGTAACAGAATTGGCGACTCCGGTGGGGAGGTTCCTAGTTGTTTCTCTTTGGGGTTTTGGTATTCATTGTACTTGAATTTCTCTTGATTTCTCTATTTCTATGTTGGGTCTGGGGGCATGTTTTCCCAGTAGGGTCTTGAAGAAGTAAATTTGATCTTGGCTTGTCTGTTTTCCCTATTTTTTTTCCTTTTTCTTCCTGTGTGCGGGTTTTGTATTCACAGTCGCGTATACATGTGGGTTTTCCCTGAATAGTCGCGTATGTACGTTGGTTTACTGAGAATAATTGTGTATACTTTGATTTTGAGCCTTAGTTGGAGGATTAAGTGTTGATGTGTGATTTTTGATGATTGCTGAGTCTTCTTGGATTCTTTTGGTGTCTGTATACACCCTCTATTTCTGACGAGAGACTTCTTTTAGTCTATTTTTTAAGCTTTGTTCTTGTCATTCATTTATTCATTTTTTTTTGGGATTAGTGCATTAGGTCTATTTTACCTTGGTGCCTTGCTTAGATGCCGTTTGTGAGTGGTTACAGGGTTTGAGCGTTGTAGAGTCATTTATTGCTTTCATATCTCATTTATTTAAAAAAAATACAAAAATATTTTTGTTTTTGCATACTTATGTATCTCTTGCATTTTGCATTGGCACAGTACTTGCATTAGGTTTTCTTATTGAATTATAGTCAGATTTTCATTTAGGAATGATTGCACTTACATTTGAAGGAAAAATCTTGCATCTCATGTAGTGGCATACCCTATTTTCCATTCTACACAATTGCACTTGGCATTGCGTGTTAAGTGTGCATATTTACTTCACTGCTAAGTCATAACTTCATTTGTTGCACAACGATTTCCCTTTGAGTAATCACATCCAATTAAAATCAACACTTAATAAAATGACTTACACTCTTTTCTTTTAGAGGGTGCATCAACAAGATTAGGATTTAGAGTCTTGGAATAGCTCATTTTGAGTCAATTCTACAAGACTACTAAACACAAACAATTAAGTGTTTGTCCATGTGAGAGTGAGAAATCCTTGGTATAGTTAGTGTTTCTAAGGAGGCTCCTCTTACAAAGGAGTTAAGCACGAGGAAACACACAGGATTATGATTGGGATAGCCCTTGGTAACTTTTGTGAGCGCCAGAGATATTTCCAGGATTGTATTCGTATCCGGGGGCTCTTTCGAGAGTTTCGGGCTTTGCTACCCTACCCATACGGTCAATCCCACCTATGACTGTCTGCTTGAGCACTGATTATATTGGGGTGACCTTAGTTACCTTACCTAGGTATCACAGGGGGTACTTGCAGACGTTATTCTGTAGGTGTCCTGGACAGGTAAGGGTCAGACAACACAATCGCTTTAGGCATTGAAGATGAGGGCCACTATAATTGGTTACATACCTCCACTTGTAGTGTATGGGAGTCTTGAGCCTCTCCTAGGCGAGACATACCTGTTGCATTCAGGAGCTCATTTATCCTCCCCTTGGCTTACAGTCATTTTGGTTGTATATTTTCTTAGGAGTGTTCTCTTTGTGCGCTAGTTGGCTTTTGGGATCGCGGTTACTTGAGTATTTTTATGTTCTCTTGAGTCCGGGTCCTTTTATGTTTGGCATGCTTGATATCACTACTAGTATCTCGTCACTGGCTCCAGGTCCTAGTGTGGACCCTAGTGTTGGACTGGGGGGCACCACAACCCCTAATCTTGTTCATGGATTTGGAAGTGGTCATATTCTACCCTCTAATCCATTTGTGGATTATTTTCACTCCCTTCGACTAGTCTTAACACTAGTTTTCACCCTCATGGGGGCGGTAGTGGATACGTGAACATTGGGTCTACACCTTACATTCCTTCTTATGTCCCATCGTCCACCGCATTCTTTTCCTTTGAATTAAGTTGTCGTGATCAATCCTCCCTATATCCTATAGCTTGGAATTTTTACTGACTGTTTATAGTTGTTTTGGACTAATGTTATTTGTCATGTAGGGTTCGGTTTTTTGTACACTCTCTCCGAGGCTTTAACCCGTCCGTGCCCATCATAGGTATAATGTCTGAACTGGAATATAGATTAGGATTTCACATCTGCTTGCATTTTTCATGAACTTATGACCGTTTCATTTTAACCTTAGGGATGAACCCATTCCATGATATCGCAGAACCTTCATGCTGCTCTTAGAAGTGGTATCGTGTGAATGGTAGAGATTTCCTATACATGGGTACCCTAGTTAGATCCTATTTTTCATTTGATTCCCATGCTAAGACGCCTCCTTTAAGTTGTGAGAGTCCCTTTTCAGTCCCACCATGACCTTGAGCAAGAGATTCATACTCCTCTTAAACTTTATGCTGGCCATTCCCCTAGGACTCCCTTGTATATATCAAGTTGTAATTTCATTTTCATGAGTTTTTCTTTCCTTCTTGAGCTTTATGACGGCTCCTTGACTTTGAGTTATCATCCATATAGCCCAAGCTTGTCTCATGTCGTGTCACCTTCAAACAGAGCATTGTAGATCACATCCATTGGTTGGGTTATTAGTTTGACTTTAGGAGCTGTGACTCTGAGTTTATCTCCATCGACTAGTTAAGCTTCTAGACCCTATGGAGCCTCTGTCAATGCCTCCTATGTCACAGGGATGTCCCAGTTTCCATATCAAGTCCATGTTGCCTACCTTCAATCACCATTCACCTTATGCTCTTGTTTGAAGGAAGTTGAATCCTGAGTCGTCCATTCCTCAGTTATATTGGCTTTGCATGTCGGCCATTCCCGGTACTATTACTGGTTCATGCACATCTTACATCTTGTTCGAGTTCTTCCCCATTATACAGTTTTGATGAGTACCTCGTGTTGGTTAATGGGGATGCCTTAATGCCCTCCTTCTAGCAGATTCCATTCCATCGACTTCAAATAATTTATTCTGGAATAGGAGTCTAGAGTCGTTTGAGTGCCTTGAGACTTATAGTCATCAATGGTAGGTTCTCTTTCCATCGACAGATTTGGGAATACATCAATGTCCCCTGATCGATGGATTCTTCCAAATGTTCGACCTCAACACATATATTCACACTTGTTAGATTGCACTTTGTACCTTGATTCCCATTTTCATTATCGGTGGGTGATCTCACGTCTGTTAACGGTATACATCAATGATTGGTAATCAGACGATAGACTACTATGTTCAACCTCGACACATCTATTTGCATAGTAGGACATGTACTCGTAGCGGTTCGTGTAGAAGACCTTCTAGCTTGGTGGCATTCCATGTATGCTACCTCCTTGATCGTGCCAGTGTTCATGAGATATCATCTCTCGTGATTTGATTGCAGTGTATATCAGATATCTTCATCCACTATGGAGATCTTGATCCATTGTATATCTTCATCCATTATGAATATCTTGATCTATTTTATATCTTCATCCACTTTGGAGATTCTGATCTATTGTATATTGTACATGGTGATGACCACACATGTCACATTTTGTATATCATGCCTATTCATGGCCATTGTACTCTTATGTATTCGAGACTGCTATATGTATTTGTAGTTACATGCAGAGATTGATTATTGTATTGTACTGATGAGTGGCTGGTTCTTCCACCTGGGTCTTCATTACTCGACTTCTGGGATGGATTTTATAATGTATTTCGGCCATCATGTTACCCCTCTAACCTCACACATTAGGGGGGAATTTGTTATAGCTGATTTTAACACACATGGTTGATCACATATTTATGGCCTTCCCTGTTCCTCTGCAGACTCTTTAGACCCCATGGAATTATATTATACTTTGATGTTCCAAGATCATCCCTAAAAAACACCTGTTTATTGCTGTACGCAACTTTTAAACCCATACTCGCGTGTACACGCGACTTTTGACCTCAAACCCGTGTACATCGGGATGTGTGCATAAGTCCAAATATTTTTGGAGTTTTCCTCATATGAGTTCAAAGATCTTGACTCTTGGCCTTCCATATGCCTTGAGATTGCTTGGATTCAACCCTCCATTACCTTCTTGGAGTGCCATATAAGGAACCCCTTGGATACATTGAAGGGGAGAAATTGAAGAGCAAAGAAACTATAGTCCATTGTTTCCTCAGTTTGCTTATACTTGAGTCTGCATCCCTTTGTCCCTTTGGAACACTTTGTATTCTTCCCAAGCTTTCCTTTGCTTTGTGAGCTTGCTATCGAGAGATGGAGGATTGAGGTGGTGGAGGCCCAGGTGGAGGAATCAGTTTCTCCAGTTCGTAGACGTGCCGATAGAGGTTGTCACTATTGTAATCTCTAATTTTATTAATAGAAATATCTTTTCCCTTCCAATTATGTGCATTTGAATATAAATATTGAATCCATGGATTTATTTAATTGCTTATACATTGTTGAATATATATGCTAGAGTAGGTATAACACATTATTATAGAGCATGCTTGTCTTGTTTGCTGTTGTTGAGATCAAATTGATAACGCAAGCGTGAATTGGAAAATCTCAACCGGGATCTACTTCAACCATCTGGAACAAGGTACGATTTGGTATCCCTTAGTGTTAGATGTTTGATTTCTCTTGCATATTGGGAAAGATTGATTTCTGGTGTCAAGCTATCTGTTGTGGTACCCCCAAGCCATAGGAAGTTTCTCTCTGTAACACTTATGAAATTAAAAATATCTTCGATAATGGAATTGATAAAATAAAGACTATTGATGATGGTGAATTTTCCTTTTTCGTTAATGGCCGCAAACTTAAATTGTACTAGAATCCTATTTGAATTAGAGTGAAATGAAGGTTGTGAGCAAAGGGGTGCCCACACTTGCTTCTTTCTCACTCTAAAGTTTCTCCATTTTATTTTTCAGAATATATATATATAATAATAATAATAATAATAATTTTTTTTTAAGTAAAGAAAAAATAATGTCCAGCTGTGAAAACAAGATCTTTGTTGTAGGTGGAATTGAGCCTTGCTTGAAAACCAAGTCTTTGGAAAACAAGAGTTCAATTTTAGAAACTTCATTTTCGGAATATCAGGCTTTACAAGATCCTTGAGATCTTGTAACTGGTTTCATATTTCTAGTTTTTTGAACTTTTGGAATTCATTTCCAATGACATTAGTAGGTGATAAGAATCAATCTACAAATATTAGGTTGTATAAGTTTAGACATATAGAGGAGCATATCTCAAGTACACTTAAGTTGCAAAGTTACACTAGGGATCAAGTACACAATGTTCATATTTTTGAAATCAAGATCAAGACCAACCTTTCTTAGCAGACATTTCTAGAAAAAATTATATATTGCAAGAGAAGGTCACTCTCAAAATTAGGTACAATGACAGGTAAATGGTTGCTTTCTTATTTAAGCATGTGAATAATCAGGAAACTCATGAATGACCAATCTACCATGCTTAATATGAACTTAAGTATCTACACATAAATTCCTATCTAAGTGGAGAACTTCATCCTTATATTGTCAGATAGCTTTATATTCAAGAAAATTGGTGCTATACATATTACATTGTCACTATATTGTTAGCACCATAGATTTGTCCATTCAAGAGATTATTCCATTAATAGTAATTATCTCACCCAATTTGGCAAGGATTGTGTGCATAATTTGGCAATGCAGAACCAAATCATTCCAATTTGAAATATTATGAAATTCTAGTACCATGGATTTCATTGCCAAACCTTGTCCCCATTCTACATTTGATTCACCACCTTCGAGACCTTTCCTTGTTGACCTTTTATTGAGTAAAAGAACAATAATTACTAGTTGAATAGGCAAATTGGGTACCGACAATATTTTCCTTGATGGGGAAATGACCCATGATAGTAGCAAAAAGGCATGAACCACAGACCTTAAAACTGTTTGATGAATACCCAACTAGTAGGGAAATGTTTCAACATGCAAGATGGTTTTGGTTTTTGAAAATATCAAAGGGTTTAATGAATTTAATTCACCTTAGAATTCCCATATATATTTGATGGAGCATGTTCCAACCTACGTGGTTTTTTAGTTTCATTCTCTTTAAGGCTTCCATCACAACATTTAGATAATTTCTAAGATCTGGCAAGGGATTGCTCAAAAATAAAGTTACAAGCCAATTCATGGAAGCAATTCATGAAAAAGGAGGCTCCAAAATCAAATTGGGCTATGGGAGCAATGAGAATTTGGATGCTCAGAAAATGGGCTAACATTGCATTATTTATCCAAAAATACATTACTTGTGAGGGAAAATATAGTTTTTCTATCTTTATCACCTCTGATTAATGTTACTTCTAAAGGAGGGGGAACTGGTAAAGCTCCTTTATTTCTTGTAGAAAATATTAATGAAGATGGAATCAATTGTGTAGAGACACCTAGAGAATGCAAGAAACAATTTATGCCACCATGGGTTACTAAATTTAATTATTTTAGCAAAGTTGGAGAAGTATAATATCAACTAGGAACAATTTCTGTTAGATAGAAGGTTTCAACCTAAGGTAATTACAAGAAACCTTGAAGCTTGTGAGTTAGATCCTACAATTCAAATAATTGAATGAGATTGCTCATAGAAAGGATACAAGAGAATAAAGAAGCATATCATGCCACCAACTTTCAAGGAACCTATGACAAAGAGAAGGATTACAAGAAGCTTGATTGGAAATATTTTGCAATTGCGCTTTAATGTGGGTGTAGGCACGACATTCTATGAGAAAGAAATTTTCATTTTCAACCCTCTTAGTGTCACAAAGATGACAAATTTTTTCATCTCGTGATGTTTTAGGAATTGTCTGACTTGCCTATTTCACTATGGAGCTCATGAGGTTTTATTCTTATTTTAACAATGCTGATATTCTCTTTATTCAAGTTAAAACATAAAGATACTTTTGATCTTCTAAATTAGGACTGATCACCTCCTTATAATATCTTAATTTTCTTTCATTATTCTTTATTGCACCACAACTTCTCCTTAAAATTAGATGTAATACTACTTTTAATACTATCCTCGTTCTACAAAGTGACCTCTTCCTTGACTCTCAAGTCCCTAATGATTTATCCCAGGCTTGTCATCTTTATGCAAACCTTGCTTAAGCCGTATGTGGTTTTGACTTGGGTATGAAGAAAACTTAGTGAGCCTCTTATTCCCATATTGTTTATCTTGTTCTTGTACACTAGGTACCTAGTCATAGTGACACTATAAGTGAGGGAGAGACTTTATTCTATGAAGAGGATAGGATGGTGGATTACTTTTAATTTTGAGATGATATGTTATAAATTCTTTTGGATTTTCTCTATCTTTTTCTATGATTCTCTAGAGATGTGGTAGCCCCAAACTTCACATCTATATAAAATAATATGGGATATGAGAGTCCCAAAGATGATTTTATTCTTATTTTCAAGTCCATAATAATCTTTTAGCCTCCTTTAATCCTTTTTTCAATGCTCTAGTTCAAGTTAAGCTTGTGATGAAGATATATTATGAGATATTTTTATGAATTCACTTCCTCCAAGATGTTCTTGTCATACAATAAATTGCATAAATGATAATTTTGGATCTGATTATCATAGCCTTCATTTTTCCAGTGTTAACAATTATACCCATGTTAGAGGAAAAAATGATACAAGCGACCTCAAACACCCGCTTTCAAAGTCACGTAGCTTTGATACTCTCACACAGAGGTTCTAAACATACAGAACGGACAAGCAAATGACTGCTTGTTAGATATCAATGTACACAACAAACATAAGGATTATGGCTTATATTCTTTAACAGAAAATCATATTACATAAACATTTATAGTTAGGGTGAAGTCCCCATTCTCAGACACTAAGTCTGTACATAGTAGATTTAAATAATAAAAGAGAGAGTGAGCCCCTCTCTTCATGGCTCAATGTCTATTTTTACAATTTTTCCACCATCATATTTTCTTGATCAGGTAGTTTCTAGAAGCCTCTAACCTCCTCTTGAAATATCCTTGACATGCAGTTCCATTTGGCATCCTTAACTACTGCCATTACTACTCCAACTACCCCAGCTACTCCATTATCGTATTTCTCGTCAGCCACTCACGACTGATACTCATTGGATATTATTAATCGCTTGGTGTGATGTCCTGCTCTTCATCCTTTTGTCGAAATTTCCTTCGAACAACTTCACACTGAGTTTTCTTCTCCTTTCATCTATCAGAATTCCCCTCGACCAGACAACTCTCACACTCAGTATTCTTCTTTGTCTCGTCGCCAATCATCGACCACGGCTGGTCAAAATCCCGTGACGTTTATTTCTTTGTGTCGACCACTATGTGGCTTGATAGCTCCAAGTTTAAATTTAATTTTTATTTTATTTTATAGGGCGACATGGATTTTTTTAAATTACTTTTTCATAATTCTTTATTTTATAAGCTGACATGAATTTTTTTAGTTACTTTTTTTTGTAACGTTATGTTATGTTGTGTTAAGCTACATTACATTACCTTATGTACTAACATTTTCCCATACTAGGCTGTAGAGCACCTCGCTCCTCTTGGTGCAACAAGCACCGAGAGGGATCTAATTTCTTGAGGTCTCATTTTTTTTTTAATTATTTTTTTTATGGTAAACTCAAGAAATTTGATCCCTCTTTGGCTTGATATATCTGGGTTTAAATTTAAATTTTTATTTTATAGGGTGACATGGATTTTTTAAAATTACTTTTCATAATTCTTTATTTTATAAGCCAACATGAATTTTTTTAGTCACTTTTTATTTTTGGTAATGTTATGTTACTTTATGTTACCTTATGTGACAACATCTTCCCCATATTGGTCTATAGGGCACCTCACTCCTCTCGATGCAATATAGAAATAAAATTCTAAATTATATTATGGAGTGAGCTAGTGTTTATATGATATGCTCCTTTTCCAGTAAGACGATAGAATCTGACAAAATGATTTGTTCTTGAAATTACAATCTTCATTGTTGAAATTACAAATTTGATAACACCAATGAATTTCATTGTTGAAATTACAAATTTGATAACACCAATGAATTCAACACCCTCAATTACCCTTGAGACACCCCAAATATATAATTTCAACAACTGAAAAACTGTTGTTTCAACAATATTCACCAAATTTTAACCAAAAAATGATTAGAAATTGAATGCAAATCATCTAAACTAAAACTTAAACTCCTTATATTATCATTATCATTATAAATTAAATTTCTTAAAATAATAATCTATAAATTAATAATATATTCAATTTAAATTAAAGTAAAACACTTTTTCTTCTTCCCAACCAATTCCAATATTTCCAAGATTCCATTTATCATATATTCTTTATCGATGGGATTGACCCTCTCTCAATATTTTCTTTATAGATGGATTTATTGCAACAAGGAGACTAAAGCAAAATGCCATACAAGAGTCCCATCCCCATGATACCTTTCCTCCCTATGTTCATTATTGAGAATTGTACGGGCATTGTCTTCATTATTGAGATTCAAGGAGCTCACCATTGCTTTCGTTGGATATAGTCTAAGCCAAGTTGTGTTGGTGTTGAGGAATTCATTAATTTTATCTTGGCAATTAATTATTAAGCAATTAACCACCATGAATATAGATTTAACTTTATCATAATTTAAATTAATTTAATTATCTTACATTTTAGTAATTGGACTATGTTTTATTTTATTATTTGAGTTGCTACATATTATTATATTATTGAGAAATCTGTCTTATATTTTAGATTAAAGTTTAATTTATTTTTAAAAAAATATCATACTTTTTTGAAGATTCATATGTATAGCATGAGTGGGCCTAATGGTTAAGAGCACGTGTTTACTCTTAAGAGGTTAAAAGTTCAAATCCAAAGCTAATGGTTAAGAGCATGTCTTTTCTCTTAATAAGTCACAGCTTCAAATCCAAAAGAAACCACTTTTTAAAAATCAAAATTAAAAAATAAATAATTTTGTATACTTATTAATGTTGTTATGTGAAATAAACTAAAAAAGTTAAAATCTAAAATAAAAAATTAAATTTGAATTTTTAGAAATAATATATATATATATATATATATATATATATATTATTGTTACTCATGTTTGTTATGTGAAACAATCTACAGAGTTAGAATCTAAAATAAAAAAACCAAATTTAAATTTTTAGAAATCAAAAAAATTATGCTTATTAATATTGTTATGTGAAACAAACTATGAAAAATTATTGTCTACCATGAAATTATTATAAAGATTATGCATTTAAAGTAAAAATATTATGTTTACCAATGTTGTTAAGTAAAATTATGATAAAGATTATCTGTCATGTATTTTATAAGGATTTATTTTTTAAAATATAAATGTAAAAATTATTTATTATAAAGAGGTTATTGTGTAAAATTTTATTCTCAATAAAAAATTCATTTTTATTTTTATTTTAAAAAAGAAAAGAAATGAATAATTAGAATGTAATGTATCACCCACCCACCCACGATTTCATTCTTGCGGTTCTCCAGTCTTAAAATACATCTTTAATCGATTTATGACCTGACAACAAAAATATATAAAATAAATTCAAATCATTTATGCTGCTGAATTAGCCCACGTGGCGGTGAAACGAATGCACGAGCCCGCGAAGGGACAGGGACACCGATCGATACAGATAGGCCAGAGCGTATGAATTTCTAGCACCAGATCCATGTGGCAGAATAATTAATTCGTGGCAGCGACACCGATTCGATACAGACAGGCCAGAGCGTATGGATTTCTAGCACCCGTCCCATGTGGCAGAATAACTAATTACTGGCGGCTTGGATGTTTCAAGTAAGAAACAAAGGTGGCCCTGTTAATCTCATTAGAATTCGGGCGATTAAGCTGAATTTCCTCTGGAGTTTTCATATCTCATATAATGGTTGAAAAAAATACAAATTATTTGATGAATATGATCGATCCACTCTCCTGACCTTTGGGCTCTCTGGTTGGCTCAGATTTTGTTATATATGAAGAGAGAAATCTGACTTATAAAATAATAATCAAGAAGTAGTAAAATTGGATCATAATCAAGACAAGACATGGCTGAGCAGGACTTTTGGCAAAGTATTTTGGAGTATTGCAGTGATGTACAGGCTGCAATTCCTCGCCTGGAATCAGTACCCAGGTTGGTTGTTGAAATTTGAAGAATTCATTTACCAGCATTCAAGAAACTTCATGGATTGTTTAATTACAAATGAATCGATGCATTATATTTTATATATTTGGGTGTGTTTTTGTTTCAGGAACTCCGACCTGATTGATATTTCTCCATTGTCAGAAGATCTGAACATTGTAGACGATATCTTCGATACAAAAGATATTCTGGATCCCTCTTACTGCCTTCCAAGCCTTTGTGAATCGTCCGATATAGCAGATCCAGCTTCTTGCAGCCTTTCCAAACCGTTGTTGCTCCAATCAAATCCTCCTGAATGGGATATCTCTAACTGGAGCAGCATTCCTGCGGCTTCAATGGCTAACCAAATTATGAACCCAGCTAACGAATTTCTCTTGGAAGATCAGAAGTTGGCTGGAGATAAAAGTATAGCTGGTACATCCCATCTTAGCTTATCATGCCCACCAAGCAATGTGCCAGATGAAGCCTTGGAATATATTTTCCCTGTATGCTATAACTTGCCCGCCATGCCTGAAACTTCGAATGCAATCTCTGTCAGTAGTGCTCCGTCCTTAATCCACGATGATCCCAACTATTTAAACTCGTCGTGGAATGGAATTAACAGCGAGACGGCAATATCAATATCAGCTCCATCTGGTCACAGTCGTAGTAATCAGCGAGGCTCTTCAGACAGGATAACTGATATAACCCTAAACGAACTTTCTCATTATTTCAATATGCCAATAACTCAAGCGGCAAAGGAGTTGAAGGTTGGTCTTACCGTGCTAAAGAAAAGATGCAGGGAATTTGGCATCCCACGCTGGCCTCATCGCAAGATGAAGAGTTTGGAAAGCTTAATACACAATATTCAGGTATTGTACATGCTAAAACAATTACAGTTCTTGTTGTTTCACTGATGGTAGTTTTGTTATTGCACTGATAGTTGCTAAAACAATAACAGTTCTTGCACTGATAGTAGTTATGTTATTGAACTGATGGTTGCTAAAACAATAACAGTTCTTTTGTTGTTGCACTCATAAAACAATAACAGTTCTTGTTGTTTCACTGATAAAACAATAACAGTTCTTGTTGTTGCATTGATAGCAGTTTTGTTATTGCACTGATAGTTGCTAAAACAATAACAGTTCTGGTTGTTGCACTGATATTAGTTTTGTTATTGCACTGATGGTTGCTAAAACAAGAACAGTTCTTGTTGTTGAACTGATAAGACAATAACAATTCTTGTTGTTGCACTTATAGTAGTTTTGTTATTGCACTGATAGTTGCAAAAACAATAACAGTTCTGGTTGTTGCACTGATAGTAGTTTTGTTATTGCACTGATGGTTCCACTGATAAAACAATAACAGTTCTTGTTGTTGCACTTATAAAACAATAACAGTTCTTGTTGTTGCACTCATAGTAGTTTTGTTATTGCACTGATAGTTGCTAAAACAATAACACTTCTGGTTGTTGCACTGATAGTAGTTTTGTTATTGCACTGATGGTTGCACTGATAAAACAATAACAGTTCTTGTTGTTGCAATGATAAAACAATTACAGTTCGTGTTGTTGCACTGATAGTAGTTTTGTTATTGCACTGATAGTAGTTTTGTGATTGCACTCATAGCTGATAAAACAATAACAGTTGTGGTTGTTGCACTGATAGTAGTTTTGTTATTGCACTGATGGTTGCTAAAACAATAACAGTTCTTGTTGTTGCAGTGATAAAACAATAACAGTTCTTGTTGTTGCACTGATAGTAGTTTTGTTATTGCACTGATATAGTAGATGTAAAGTTTTTCAAGAGGGATACAATTAATTTTCTGTTGTTTCTTCCTCTTAGTAAAAGAAGGAGATTTATATTTTATCACTCTTAAGACATATCATTTCTAATAAGAATCCCAGTTTCACTAGAATCCTCGCACTGAAAATAAACCAACCTATGCCCATAGTAAAAAAGAACCCCAAAGATTTACAGCTTAACTACAGCTATGCTGACTTGATTGTTCCACTTTAGCATGCTGAATACAATATATTTGTTGCAGGAGCTAGGCAAGAACAATGGAGGGCTGAGCAATGCGCGGCTAAGAAATGCTGTACAAATACTGGAAGAGCAGAAGAGATTAATGGAAGAAATGCCTGGCATTGAGCTTGCAGAAAGAACCAAACGTCTCCGACAAGCATGCTTCAAAGCAAGCTACAAGAAAAGAAGGCAGATGGCTATGGACTCTGCCAACCTAGGTGGCTCTGAGGGCAATACATCTTGAGCATCAGCCAACATCCCTATAAAGTTTTGAAGGTTTTAGATTGTTTATATAATATATATATATATTTGTGTACATATATAGTTATAGTATATATTTGTCTATGTATATTCAGTTATGATAATATTTAGTAGAAGGCTATATATAGGGTCTTCTTTGAAGCATTCTAGGGTTCCAACAACTTATAGATTGTGTATAAAATAATGTCCAAAAACATAATAATAAGGATATCTGAATTGAAATTCGTTTTGTATCACAAATCTTTGGTCTACTAGATCAAGGATTGTGCACTTCAAACATAATAATAAAAATGATATCTGACTTGAAATTCGTTTTGTATAACCAATCTGTTATCTTGGATGGATCAGGATTGTGAAATTCTTTTACATTTAGTGCTTACTTGTTCTTCCTTTAATCCTACATGATGCATAATTATATAGTTTGGCAATTTCAGCATTTACCTCGAGAATATGCCTATGAGTTTGTATTTTATATTCTGTGTTATCCTGGATCAGGATTGTGAAATTCGATGACATTTGGTGCTTACTTGTTCTTCCTTTATTCCTAGATGATGCATAATTATATAGTTTGGTAATTTCAGCATTTACTTGGAGAATATGCCTATGAGTTTGTATTTTATATTTATAAGTTGGAAAATGTTTTAAATTATTTTATTATTATTTATTATGTAATATATAAAATTGATTTATTTTTTACTGAAAAATATGAATTATTGAATTAAGATAACCGAAGTGTATTTCATTATCTTATACATAACTAAACCCATACTCATAATCTAGATGGATTTGTTTTCAATCTGAATTTATAAAATATTAAAAGAAATCCAATTATTTGAAGTGCAAAATTAAAAAAAAAGTCAATACTTAAAAGAATAAAATGCAAACTTTTAAAGAAATGTTTGTATCTCAGGGCTTTTATTTTTTCATCACTTTATAGATTCAGAATTAAAATGAATATGATACTTTTTTTAGATTTAAAAACTTTGATTCTTTCATCACTTTATAAATTCAGAATTAAAATGAATATGATACTTTTTTGGATTTAATTTCTAAAATAAATCTGTGAGAAAGCACCTAATTATTTTGTTAGACATATAGTTGTAGGGTATCTAATGTTCACAAATTCATTTACTATAACTATTCATTCACATTACTCATATTCTAAATTCATTTTAATTAAAAATATTTTAGATATCTAAATATTATTTTTAATCTATCTTAATTTTCAATAAATCTAAAGTTACAATAAATTTAGCTTTGTTTTAAAATTAAACAACATAATTGTTATAAAATTAAATTTAATCACACTACAATAAATTTAGCTTTATTTTAAAATTAAACAACATAATTATTATAAAATTAAATTTAATCAAACTTCAGTTAAAAAGAGAACAAGCAAGGTCATCTAATTGTATAACCTTCATAACAACTTAAAATATCTTGCCTAGTGACAACATAATATACACAATTAGAAAGGTGAGTTGTTCTCATTAACTATTCATAACTTATAAATGTGATGCTTTGGAAAAAGAATTAGTTCTATATTTACAAAACTCTATAGAGAGGTTAGTGTCGATAATTGTATAGCTTTAAATGTTATTTGTCCCTTCTTTAATACTTACCTCCTTGCATGGTATCTAGGTACCTAGCTCTATTTTTAAATGATTTATGGTTCTACTAAAAGTAAGAGGGTTAGATTTTTTTTTTAAGGATTTAGGGTTTTAGGGTTGGATGGAAGAGTGAATGGCATTTTGGAAGGATGTTGTTTTTAGCAATTGCAGTGATTATAGTTAAAACAGAAGACCTAACTTTTAATACCTTGTATTTAGATTTTTATTATTTTTCTAATTCTCAAATTCTCCTTTTACAGTCTTGGTTATGCATTTGTCTTCGTAGTTTGTAATTACGATCGAATAATTCTAGTAATCCATGTCATTAAAATTTCATTTAGTTACTACTTCTTCTTCACATGACTCTTCCAAAGCTTATGTCTCATAAAAAAAAAGTTACTTTCCAATAGGTAAACTAGGAATCTTAAATAGATTAACATAATTTAATGAAAAGTCAATTGATTAACATAATGTAGTTGCATTTTATATTTCAATATGGAGAACTAGTGAAATTTATAATATTGGTTTTCATTTTAGTTAGTTAACCATAAAAAGTATAAATTATCATTTTCAAACAATTTATTTTAAATAACGACAACATATTATTATTTTTACAAATAAGTAAACATATTTTTATTAAGTAATAGCTAAGTATAATTTAAAAAAAAAGTTAGTTTATCCAAATATTTTGTAGGTGCATTTGTTGAACACTTTTTATTTAATTGATTTTTTAATATGTAAAATTAGGAATTACAATAAAAATAACCAACAATTTTAGAATCATTTTAGAATTTATAATCTTAAAATTAAAAGAATAAACTATATTTAATTTTCTTTTTAGAAATTAATCTTAGATTCATTGAGTATTTATCATAATATACCTAATTAAAATAGGAGTTTAATGAAAAGTTAACATAATGTAGTTGCATTTTATATTTCATTATGGAGAACTAGTGAAATTTATAATATTGGTTTTCATTTTAGTTAGTTAACCATAAAAGGTATAAATTATCATTTTCAAAGAATTCATTCATGTTAAATAGCTATGTTAAGACAATATATTATTGTTTTTACAAATAAGTAAAAATATTTTTACTAAGTAATAGCTAAGTATAATTTAAAAAAAAAGTTAGTTTATCCAAATATTTTGTAGGTGCATTTGTTGAATACTTTTTATTTAATTGATTTTTTAATATGTAAAATTAGGAATTACAATAAAAAAAACCAACAATTTTAGAATCATTTTAGAATTTATAATCTTAAAATTAAAAGAAATAAACTATATTTAATTTTCTTTTTAGAAATTAATCTTAGATTCATTGAGTATTTATCATAATAATATAGCTAATTAAAATAGGAGTTTAATGAAAAGTCAATTGATTAACGTAATGTAGTTGCATTTTATATTTCACTATGGAGAACTAGTGAAATGTATAATATTAGTTTTCATTTTAGTTAGTTAACCATAAAAGATTTAAATTATCATTTTCAAACAATTCATTCATGTTAAATAGCCATGTTAAGACAATATATTATTATTTTTACAAATAAGTAAAAATATTTTTATTAAGTAATAGCTAAGTATAGTTTAAAAAAAAATTAGTTTATCCAAATATTTTGTAGGTGCATTTGTTGAATACTTTTTATTTAATTGATTTTTTAATATGTAAAATTAGGAATTACAATAAAAGAATCATTTTAGAATTTATAGTCTTAAAATTAAAAGAAATAAACTATATTTAATTTTCTTTTTAGAAATTAATCTTAAAATAATTGAGTATTTATCATAATATAGCTAATTAAAATAGGAGGCAAAATTTTAATACCATTAAAAATATTACTATATAAAGATTTAAAATATGATTATGGTTTAAATAGAAAATAAATTATAAAAAATCCATTAATCCAATCTATAATATGAAAAATATCTATTATGTTATAATTAACCTAATAATAAAATCAATAATTATATTAAATTAATGTTAATTTAGAGTAAGTACCTATAAACATAATGAAGGTCATATTGTGAATATACTTATTTCATATAATTACTTAGATAGTTATGTGGATAGGTGTTTAGATATTATCTCAGGTTTTGGACTTTTTTGAGTTGGTTAACAAGATTAGCCCTAATGTAACAAATGTATTTCTAAAATTCATTTCATGGTAGTCTTATATTGTTATGCTTAAATGCATCTTTATTAAGAGATTTATTTCATGGTCTTCTTATATTGTCATGATTAAATGCATTTTAATTAAGATTTAAATAAGCTTATGGTTAAAGAAATGGACAACAATAATGATTGTTTTTTAATTAAATAATATTTGTCTTATGTTTATATTATTTAGTTTAATGTTTATGTGATATCATAAATGGATAACTATAACTATCTTCTATAAATTAATGTTTAATTTTTATTTAACACTAGGTCATCACTACAAAACTGAATGACTAGCTAAACCTATCAATGTTTCACCCCATTTTATGACATATAATATAATTAGATAATATAATGATAGTCTACATATTATGTCAATGTTAAGTTGTTGTTGGTCTTAATGACAACCAATCACTACATATTACCTTGAATTTAAGACATATAATATAATGATATTCTGCATGTGATGTCAATGTTATGTAGCTTTTGGTCTTAATGACAGCCAATCACCACATATTGCCTTGAATGTAGCAGAAACATACTTTCAAAATTAGGATATCTCTCTATGGCCTCTTTTAAGGGCAAAAATTATTTAGCTTTCTGCAGGTCAATTAATGCTGCAGCAGCAGGCATGGTGCCCAGTAGATTTCAACATGCTTGAAATCCAAGTGCTACTGCCCCATTAATAAGGCTGCATTAATTGACCAACATCAAGCTAGATATCTGCATATTGATGGCCTTAATTAAGTTGGTCGATTGAATTCATGTGACGGCACGTTCCAGGCGTGTAAACCTGCCAATCCTAGACTCAACTCCCGAGTTGCTTCTTTGTGTAAAAGTCATAAAACTGTGATTAACTTTCTACCGGACCATTTGCATCGATCAGACGATCAACAATGCGTGATGTGAAAGCTCACGCAAGCCAGGTCGTCAGATCGGTGCAAATAGTCGAGTAAAAAATTTAGTCCTCCTTTCAGATATATATATATGATGACTTTTTATGGCGGCTGGGCTCTCACGAGAAACGAATCCGACTTATCGAGTTATCATAAAACCTTAGGTTATTTTAGATCACAATCCATAAATGGTTGAACAGAAGTTTCGGCAAAGCCTTTTGGAGTCTTGCACTGATGTAGGCGATCTGTTCGATATCGAAGATCTTCCGGATTCCCTATAATGGATCCAGTTTAAGGATTTCTTCTGTAAGATCTGGAGATGAAAGTATAGGTACTTCCCATCAATGTTTGCCCATGCAGTAATATGGCAGATGAAGCCATGGAATATATTTTCCCTCCATGCTCTAACTTGTCCTCCATACACTAACTTGTCCGCCATACCTGAAACTTCAAATGCAATATATGTCAGTAGTGCTCTGTCCTCAATCCACGATGATCCAGCTATTTAAATTCTTCGTGGAATGGAATCAACAGCAAAATGGCAATATCAACTCCATCTTATCAAAGTCAAGCTGGTAGTCATCAGCATGGCCCTACATACAGGAAAATTGACATAACATAAACATCTTCACAACTTTTTTCAATTTGTCAGTAACTCAAGCCGCAAAGGACTTGAATGCTGGTCTTGCAGCTCTAAAGAAAAGATGATGGCCTTACTGCAAGATGATGAGCTCGGGAAACCTAAAAACCTTAATTTTACTTCTTTCGTATTAAAATTATATAAGATAAATATTTAACTGGATATAGACATTTTTATTTGAAATTTGGGGCTGGCTACTACCTATTTTTTTCATCTATAGAGGAGAGACAAATGTACTGTTAAGATTGATTTTATGGCAGTAGTTCAAAATTAGAATAAACAATTATAAAAAAAATGAAAATTAAAAATAACTAGTAGTTAGGTGATGAATGGATAACTGATAGCAATGCATGGATAGGATAACCAAAAGTTAATGGGAGATGAACTTATATATATATAGCTGATAAATGGATAAGAGGAAGAATCTAGGTGATAACATGTTGCTAGGCATGTATAACTCGAAGTTGAACCTCTTTAACTAGAATAACATGAAGAATAGAAAAAAATCCAAATTGTTTTCCATTCTATAACTCTCTCTTTGACCATTTGATATCTAGAAGGGGTCATTTTGGTGCAATTAGTGATAATTGGGGTAATTAGCGGTCAATTATGATGTTAATTAGGGGTCAATTATACAATAATTAGTGTAAATTTTAATAGTATTTTAGAGGATGGATATTGAGAACATACCTAAAAATATATATTTAGGGGCGGTCCTTCTAACCCCCCACAAAGTCATGAGAATTGAAGTTTTGGCATCAGTTTTTAAAAAACCACCTCCAAAAGTAAAATTCTTTGATTTTTATGGGGGTTTTAAAAAAAACATCATTGAAACATATATTTAGGAGTATTATTTCTAACCCCTCCCTAAACATCATGATAATTTAACAATTGGAGGCGGGTTTTTACAAACCATCACTAAAAGTTCAATTCTCAAAACTTTTAAAAATCGCCTTCAAAATGTCTTTATAGGTATTTAAAAAACCCCTCCAAAAGTCATGAGTATTGAACTTTTGAGTAATGTTTTAAAACAACAGCCCAAAACATCTAATTTTCATGACTTTTGGGGGGAGTTTCTAAAAACCGCCTTCAAAAATACCTTTAAGGAGGAGGGAGATTTAGCAAAACCTACCCCCAAATTTAGGTATTTTGTTGTAGTGAGAGGATATGCAGAGGTAGTTGCTTCGATGGAAAAAATGTTAAAAAATGACATTCAGTTTGAGTGGATAGAAAATTGCAAAGATAGTATTGATCTCCTAAAGAACAAAATGGTCACAACAACCATACTTGTATTTTTGGACTAGAAGAAGAAATTTCATGCACATGCCAATGCATCGTTGGTCGCAGTTGACGTTGTACTTGCGCATCCTGGCGAAGGACCATTGATCATCCTATTTCCTTCGCTAGCAAGAAATTGTCAACAACAGAGAAGAATTACACGATGATTGAAAGAGAATACTTATCTATGGTGTATGCACTAAAAAAATTTCGACACTATTTGTTAGGTGGATATTCAAAGATGTTCACAAACCATTCAACATTGAAATACTTGGTGAACAAGCCAGTGTTGGGGGGGAATATTTGTTGGTGGCTCCTCCTTTTCCAGGAATTTTTTTTGAAATCATTGTTAAGTCAAACCGAATGAACTCGGGACCAAACCACATGTCAACGCTTGAAATTTGCAAAGAACCTGTGAACCTCGACGATAGTCTTCCTGATGTGCAACTATTTGTGATCATGATGTTCAATGAGAAGTACAGAGATATCATACAATTCTTGACTATGGGATATGCATGAGAAGGATTTAGTACTGCGCAGAAAAAATAGTTAGTTGTGTGAGCTGTATACTTCTAGTTGATCGTTGGACAATTATATAAAATGGTCCCTGATGAGATTCTTCGTCGCTATGTCTTGGAACATGAGCGATCAATCATATTAAGTGAAGCACATGTTGGTGTCGCAGGAGGCTATTATGCTGGAAAATATATAATGAGAAAGATATTGAAAGCCGGATTGTGGTGGCCCACAATGCATGCAAATGCTTGAGAATACTGTCGTTGTTATAGTGTTTGTCAGATGACCGAAAAGCCATCGCGATGAGATGAAATTCCGCTCTTTTGGTCTTGGCATGATTTCCCATAAATCATTCTTTATAATGGATTGGTATTGCTCGACCATTACATCAACCCTCTCTTTCTATTTTATTGCTTCTTCAAAACATGTCGGTTCTTTATCAACTGGATCACACATCAAAGCCATATAACTAGGGTATGAATTTGGATTCTTTCTTTCTCAGATGGTTCCTTCTAGGGAACCGTGTCATTTTGCTTCTTCAATTACTTTACGATCCTAGACAGGTTTTCTCTTTCGAGAAATCATTTCACTAGTTAATTCTTTGGGTAACTGAGGTTCTGTCATATCATGATCCTTAGGTATCTGATCTTCTTCTTTGTTCCTAACTGGATTACGAATTTTTGCATATTTTGGAGTTTCATGCTCCTCTTCATCTTCCTTATCTTTATTTGACTTCCTTGTTGGCCTCTCTCTCCTTCTTGTCTTGACCTGTAGTTCAACAACCACACAATACAACCAAGACACCAAAAGACATCGGCCCAATAGAGAAAGCTCAGTCGAAAACGTCCACGAGGTAGGTGCAGTCTCTCTCGAGATATATTAATGTGTAACTGCTAGAACCATGTTTCCATAGTTATAAAGGGATTATATTCCCTTAGAGCACAGCCAAGGGGCTCGACAAAGACAAAGGGATGCATTATTTTACCCTACGACAGTAGCACAATTATGTGCCACAGTCCACCTGCGTGACACAACCTTGTCCTTACAATTCAAACGCTAGTGCAACAATGCGGCGTAGTTGATTCCTTATACTTGACAGACAGTGCACGACATATATTTTAACTTAGTAGCTTAACCATGAACTCATACACAATAATCCAACAATACTTTAAACAATCATTCATTCATATTGTGATCTACATTCAACAACAATTGTAACTTTAATAATGTAAGATAAGAAAACATTCACCATTGAACAAAATTCATCCATATAACATAGGAAATAACATGGAAACCCATATGGGAAAAACCACCAAGGTGCTCTTCATCTGGCACGAGAAATGGTTATAGAACCTTGTAGTCTGCAATCTACAAATTGTTCTTAAGATATGTCTATTTGACTCAATCTCTTCTGCTCTCATGCTCTTTGGTTTATCTCAATCTACTCCTATTGATCCGCACAAAGCCTGGATCAACTCTTCTACTTTACTGGTAGTTTGCGTATTCAGCTACAAGATCCATGGCTCAACAACCTTATCCTTATACTAGAATCCTCTTTGGGTCAAATAATTAACTACTACTGAACTAGACTGAATCTAACTGAGCAAATGAACTGAACAACGAACATCCAACCGAACTGACCGAACCCTTATACAGAGTAGGTTGCTCCTATCTATAGCATTTACAAGACCACACAGGGTTGACTAAGTATAACTTAGTTATTACAGACTTAGGTAGCTACAAAATTGTAAATTTGAGCATATAGATCTGCAGACAAATACACAACTCACAAAGAAGATCTCACAATTTACTCAGCAATTGAAGAATGAAACAGTGCAAAAGGATTGCAGCTGTGAATGCTTTCATTAATCAAAAAAGTAATTCAGATGATAATTACAATAAAGTTAAATGGCTTTAATAGCCACAAGCAATTCGAATCCACATGAGGAAGTTTGAATTGATTAGACTCTACTTGACTGTAGGTAACCAAGACTTTGTCTAAATCACTATCGAAGGACCCAGTAGTTAACTGTCCTTGTCTAAACCATAACCGGAGTTCATCAGAGCTTTAAAACACAACTAAGTGTTACATTTAGTGTTGACTAATGGTTAACTGACTGTGGTAGGTGAGAAATGCACCCCACATGTGTGCAATCAATTAAACCTAGCGCTAACTGAATGTAGAGGGCTAGAACTGAATCTAACTGACTCCTAACTTGGCTTGACTAGTCATTAACTGAAGTGAACTGACCTTGGTTGGTTTCGGAACTCCCAGTTGCTTCCTAAATTGTAGGGATTGATCTAGGAGACTCCTAAACTTATGCAATCAAGTGCAATAAGTGGCAGTGAGCCTCAATTAGTGTTCCCCACACTTTGGTAACTAAAACATGTGCCCCAATTAGGTCAAGTTTACCCAATGGTGCTAATGACTATAAATAGACTGGATGGACTCCCGATTTAGACATGACTCCCGATTTAGACATATGACCAAATTTGGACAAGGGAAGATTAATAATCCTAACAAAAATATCTCTATTATAATAAATGTCGGCCCACACATAGTGGCAAATTTCCTGTAATGCATTAACCACAGCCTTAACTAGTCGCAGAAATGTCATTCAACTCGTCTGTACTAGTCATAACTAGCCGCAAAATTGTCCTTCCATATTCTCCTGGTTCATCCTTCTGCATTTTTCCTTAAATTTTTCCTGTCCACCTTTAACTCTTCTACATGCCTCTTCCACCAACTTTGGATGTGATTTTCCTCGTCGCACCAACCCTATCACAACTTCCTCTGCTTCTACGCTTCCTTTCCATCCTTATCATGTATTTCTCCATTGCGCATATGTTTTATCTTTCTACACCGGTTCCTTTGTTTCCGTCTTGACCTACTTTTCACTTGTCACATGTGCACTTTTCCTCCTTTTCATGTACATCGGATTCTTCCTTGTGTACTTTTCCTGGCTCAACAGGACCCCAACACTCACATGTGGCTCGTCCTGAGCCACTAAGAAAAAAGGGATGTCTCTGCAAAAATGTGAATGCTTGTAATTAATCTTCTAGCTCAGGATCCGGACCAAAACGCGTGGGAGGACCAACCTTGTCTTGAAATTCCTTCAACATCTGTTGCACTTTAGGAACTTTTGCTGTTATTTCCTCCACCTGTGCGGCCAACTGGTCCACTCGGTAGAAACTGATATGTTTCGACGGTCCTACCTCTAGCGATTGCACAGTATGCTGAAGTTTTTGCTGCATAGGCTGAATAAGGCTTGTGATTCACGCTGCTTCCGATTTGTGCCTCAACTTCTGCTTCCCTAGTCTGCTTTTGGTTGCAGAGAGCTTGGAATTCCTATTGCAGTTGCTTGATCTCAGCCATCTTTGTAACCTTTTCCTTAAACGAGAGCTTCTTCATCTCTTCCTTTGTCTCGATGATTTTCTCCTTAGCTTGCCGCGTGTTTTCCTTGATATTTTCCCCAGTTTGATCTTCAAGAAGCGCTTCCCATATCATGGAAACAACTTGAACTACCTTAGTGCATAGTTTTTTATCCTTTAATTATCCTTCCAATATCCTCGGATGTTGCTTTGCTTTTCTCTTCGAGTACCTCAGAAGATGTGCTTGGTACTTGCTTAGACTGAAGCTCCTCAACTTGCTTCTTTGGTTCCACCGCAATCTGCGATAGCCGAGAAACCTTAGCAGATGAATCTTCATCTTCCTGGCCCAATTTTGGTGGGAACTCTGCGACGACGTCCTTAATGAATTTAGCAAATGCAAAAAGGTTTTTCTTGTGCACCACAATTTCTTGTTCTTTTTCTCTTCGAAGGGTCTTGCGTTGTTTGGCCTTCCTTTGTTGCTTGGTTTCTTGATACAACACTGAATTTTCCCTGAGCTTGATCTCAGTTGCAGCCGCCTACTAGACAGCATAGACTTCACCCAATGCGAGCTTTGAGAAGTCTATCTATAATGTCTCAAACTCTTTGACAACATCATCAAATGCCCCCATCCCCATCCCTGTCTCCATTGCACTCCTGTGGATTTCTAATTTGATTGGCGGCACTAACTTTGGTGTGACTAGTGGGACATTAGGATCCACGCCATATGTTTTAGCCTAGACAATGGCTTTGACATTGTTAATGGCCTCTGTGATCTTATTGAGGTGCTCTGTAACTTTACCAATGATGTTTTCCTGCTGTGTATTTAGAACCTTGAGGCTATTCTTGGTGATGTCGACTACTACATATGCTAGCGTAAGAACATCCTCCTCAGTCAAGGTGTTCATGTTATCTGTTTTGCTAGCTTTCCTCTTCTTTTGCAGTGGCCTGCACACTTGTTGTTGTTTTTTATAGCAGCTGTAGATCTCTTCGTTAGTAGGTGTCTACTCTTCATCGCCTCGATCAGAGCCACCATCACTGCCATCATCATCTTTTCCTTCTTGTGATTGCTTATCCTGATTTCTTCCTCCTTCATTATATTGGCCATTATCTTGGCCATTTCCTTGGTTAAATAGTGGGTCTTCCTTTGCTCTGCCTTGTCCTATTGGCTCTACTACTGGGCTGCACCATTCATTAGACCAATCCTTGACAATTGCGTCCACATCATCATTAGTAATCATGAACCCTACCTGGTGCGCTTGCTTGGCCGGGTCATTCTTTGGTTCCAAAATGATGTTATGTGCACCCACTTGGAAATTTATGAAGGCCGCGTATCTATGCACCGTTGTAGCCCAGACTCTGTGAGATTGCTTGATAACATCGCGTAGTGCCTCAACATGCAGAAAAAACTCGATGTTACTATCCATATGGTGGATATTTTTTTTCTTATCTTCTCACAGGTTCTAGTACTTTACGCCAAGGCAAGATAGTGGGAAATCCATTGGTTCCTAGTTTGGCGGGTTGGACCACAAGGTGAAAAAGACCAGGATGAGCAGCCAAGAGTAGTGAAATTTGTATTTAGGATCCTCTTGGGCCTGCACTATGTCATCTATCATTTCATTCAGTAGGAATTGTGACCAGTTGAAAGTCACACCTTGTGCACATTGCTCTGCAAGCTCTACCGCTCCAGCGGTGCATTTATTTGGCCTCATCTTGTGCAACAGCTTGCAAGATAGGATCCTTCAGTTGAACCGCATGTTTTTCTCTTCGATAGGGGAAATCAGGACTCCCCTACCCTCGCGTTGAAGCTTATACTTATGCTTCATCTTGGTGGTGTTCTTGTTCTAGCGCAAATACGGCATGGGGCCATGTCCTTCCTTTGGGAGGCCTATGATCGATGAGATAACCTAGACGTCGACTGAGTATGGTCAATTGAGCCATAGGCACCCTCTATGGAAACAGACCAAGAGTTGTTTCACATATGTATTGTCCTGCAGGCTGTGGCCAAAATGTGGCATGAACATTAAGTTCAACAATATTTCATGGTTGATTCCAGTATCCCACTTCATCAGCTTTAAGACCTTGAGTCCAGTCAGCTCAGTTTGAATCATAACCATGCAGTTATTTCTCTCCAAGCCCAGCTACTGGCAAGTGTCAACATCCTTGAATGCCAACTTGGTGAGCTTTGGCATTATGTCCATCAGCAGGGGTATGTTATCGGGGATTTGTGGTGAAACTAAAAATGTGTGTGATTTCTTGGGAAGCATCACTGCCTCTGCCTCGGCTCTCCCCCACTGGACATAGTGTGAGAATTCCTTTTCTTCCTCCTCACCATCCAGGTCTCTGTGGGGTGTGGAGTCATCCTCCAACAAGTTCTCCTCCATCATATCATCCTCAGGGTTTCCCACAATGGCCTTACCCTTTTGTTTCCTTGACAATATCGGCCTGGATGACTCTTTGGTCACTCTCTCCCCAGCCTGTTTGGGTGGTTCAGCTGGTTACATAGTTGCAACTAGTGGGTTTTGCACAGGTTTCATCACAGAGCCTGAACCAGGGGGTGGGATAGGGGCCGAACCAACCATAGGGATAGTTGGATTCCTTTGTCTCTCCATTTTATGCTAGATCTGGTTCCTACTCAGGTTGGTGTACTTCGAGTGATTGAAATTCCTCTTCAATTGGACATGGTTGGGCGATAGTTACGTCAGATAACTCACTTGTACTGGAAATATTTATAACCATGGGTTTCGGCTCGCTCTCTATTATAGGCTTCGACTCTGTGAACTCTTGGCTCTGGTTTTCTTGTGCTCTCTCTCTATGCGTAAAAGAATGCTTGGTGGTGAAGCCTCGTATTTATACTCGCCTATGCGTCCTGCAGTTGTCATGTGATGGGAGGTCGAGGTATATTCGATCACATGGGATTATCGATTGACACGTTCCTTCATTAACTTGGAAACTTGAGTGATGCGTTGTACCTGTCATCATAGTTATGGAAGTTATGATGAGGATGGCTGATGGGACCAAATAGCACGTTGTCATTTTCCTCGTATCACATCGAATTAATGTCGCTTAGCTACCATAACCACCTCAATATTTGCTGAATTTTCTCACTTTAATTTTGGATAGCCTATCATTCTTTCCTTTTCCTACGTTCTTGCCTAGTTTTGTCATAGACGTGCGGTAGAACAGTTTCCTTGCATTCCTGCTTCCTTTTTTTTAACGTGACCTTAGCCAGTTATGTCGCTACCATCATAGGAAGGTTTCAGGAAACTTACATTCACCATTCTTGTGACATAAGTTCCATATAATCTCTACAGTTTTACTACACCCGTATCGGTGATGTGCACGATCACATATGGACCTAGCCAATGCATCTTTAGCTTTCCTGGGTGCTTGAAAAAATTGCTGTCATACAGCAACACAAGTTCTTTGACTCCGAAAGGATTAACCCAGACATGGTGATCATGCGATGCTTTCTTCCTTTGCTTTTCGATAGTCTGATGAAATCCTACGACGAAGCGTTCCTCCTCCATCTGAACAAGCTGCGACAACCTCTCTTTAAAAGCATCTCTGTCAGTCATCTCTCTTAGTGTAGCAATCCGTAGGATCGGCATGATATATTCCATTGGCACAACAACTTCCTATCCATATACCAGTCTAAATGGGGTGTGTGCTATCATTCATTTGCAAGTTGTGTGATACGCACATATTATAGCTGATACTTTATGATCTCAGTCATCTCGACGCACGTTTCATACCTTGGTCAGTGCGTTTTCTAGAATTGTGTTAAAGGCCTAGACCATTCCATTCTCCTAAGGATGATAGGGTGTCATCTTCTTTGCTGGATCTGGAACTCTGTAGTAAGCTCAATAATCATTTTGTTAACAAAATGTGTACCTTGGTTGCTGCGTAGAATTTTTGGATAGCCAAATCTAGTCACCACATTTTCAAATAAAAAATTCATCGCAATCGTAGCGGTGCTATCTTTAAAAGGTGTGGTTTTGACCCATTTGGTTAAATAGTTTGTCACAGTGATAATTTAGTGTGTGCCAGTCCTTTTCCATGGTGGGATTATCAGTCCAACAAAGTCAACGGCCCATTTATCGAATGCTTGCAGTGTTATCTATGGTGCAAGTAGCATCTTGTTGTAGCATGAGTGTTTTCCTATTCTTTGGCATATATCATAGCGTTTGCAAAATCTCTTAGTATCCATGTGTATGGTTGGCCACCATAATTCTTCCTGCAATATATGGCACATAGTTTCCTTTCCCGCATAGTGTCTACCTGCAACACTACCATGTGCTTCACTCATTACCCAAGGTCGCTCATAGTCTAAAACATAGCGGTGCAGTATTTCATCCGTGCCCAACTTGTATAAGTGTCAAACGATCAACATAAAATCAGAAGCTATAATGACCAAGTGTTTCTTTTGATTGACAGAGAATCTTGGAGGCGCATAGCCTACACTCAAAAAGTGGATGATTGTGTTAAACTCCTTGTTCTTATCTTCTATCATGGTAACTGCAAACAGTTATGCGTCGAGAAAATTATCTTCAAGGATGGTTGGCTCTTTACCACTCTCTATCTTCGATATATGGTCTGACCTGAAATTCAATTGACCAAGTTTGACAATGACCTCAAAATCAAATTCTTGAAACAGGAGCAGCCATCTACAGATATTCCCCCCCCAACACTGGCTTGTTGACTAGGTATTTCAGTGCCGAATGATCAGTGTACATATGAAAATGTCCACTTAGCAAGTAGTGTCGAAACTTCTAAAGTGCATAGACCATGGAAAGCTCTTCTTTCTGTCATCGTGTAGTTCTTTTCTATTGTTGACAATTTTCTGTTAGGAAAAGAAATAGGGTGGTCAAGTGCACCCTCTCCTGGTTGTGTCAAGACTATGTCGAGCGCGACATACGACGCGTCGACATGAACATGGAATTCCTTTTTCTAGTCTAGGAATACCAGTATTGACGCAGTGGCCATCTTGTTCTTTAATTTGTCCAAGATTTCCTGGAAAGTTGATTTCCACTGAAACTTTACATATTTCTTCAATAGTTTCTCCGTAGCTGCAGTGATCTCTACATACCCTTTAATAAATTTTCTATAGTAGCCTGTATGTCCTAGCACAAATCTAATTTTTATGACTAATGTAGGTGGTGGTAGGTCAAGGATAATCACAACTTTTGTTCGGTTGACCAAAATTCCATCGTGACACACGATGTGACCCAACATAACACTAAATGGTGGCGCGAAAAATACATTTTTTGGAATTGAGCGCGATATGATACTAGTGACAACGGCCTAGAATCATGCATAGACTCTCAATATGGCCTCTTACTAGACCAAACATAGTCCAATCATCAAAGTAGAACTAAATAAATTTATGTATGAAATATTTAAAAGCAGAAACTACTATTCTAGAAAAAATAACAGGTGCATTCTTGAGTCGAAAGGTCCTTACCGTATACTGGTAGCATCCCCATTTTGTGACAACATTTTATGGCGATTTGATTTGTTGGACTCTTTCTCCTTCTTGCCTCAACCCGCGGTTCAACAACAACACAATACCAACAAGACACCAAAAGACATCGGCCCAGTAGAGCAAGCTCATTCAGCAATGCCCACGAGGCAGGTGTGGTCTCACCCGAGATATATTATTGTGTAACTGCCAGAACCATGTTTCTGTAGTTGGCAAGGGATTATAGTCCCCTGGCACACAACCAAGGCACTTGAAAAAGACGAAGGGATGAATTATTTTACCCTGCG
>LPNX010880858.1:82515-113704 GCA_001517045.1 Pseudotsuga menziesii | reverse complement strand
TCATTGTGTTTTTACTCAAATTTCGATCGGGAGAGCTCATTGGATGCGGAATTTGATTCCGCATCCAACGAGTACCCACACTGCATACTTTTGACAGACCCTGCTACCCAAAAAACAAGAAATACCTTAAAAAATGTGATGATGATGTCATCATCACGTTTTTTTAGGCATTTCTTGTTTTTGGGGTAGTGGGGTCCGTCAAAAGTATGCAGTGTGGGTACTCGTTGGATGCGGAATCAAACGATCTCTCCCAATCGAAATTTGAGTAAAAACACAGGGAGATATGTCGAAAATACGAACACAAAAAGTAGTTTTTTCTTTATTCCTCCAAAATTAATCAATATTATTTTATTATTTTAACTATTATTTTATTATTTTCCTTAGGAGGCCCATTTTAGACCCCAAAATTCCTCTAATGACAACTATGTGCCATAGTCTACCTGCACGACACAACCCTATCCTTACAACTCAACAAATGGTGCAATGGTACGACACAACTGATTCCTTATACCTCACAGATAGTGCGTGACATATATTTTAACTTAGCATCTTAACCATGAACTCATACATAATAATCCAACAATACTTTAAACAATCATTCATTCATATTGTGACCTACATTCAAGAACAACAGTAACTGTAATAATGTAAGATATGCAAAAATTCACATAAACATTCCGACATTCAATAACATTCATCCATATAACACAGGAAATAACGTGGAAACCCATCTAGGAAAAACCACCAAGGTGCTCTTCATCTGGCATGACAAATGGTTATAGCACCTTGCAGTTTGCAATCTATAGAATGTTCTTAAGATATGTCTATTTGAATCAATCTCTTCTGCTCTCATGCTCTCTATTTTATTCTCTATCTACTCCTACTGATCTACACACAACCTGGATCAACTTTTCTACTTTACTAGCGGTTTGCGCACTCAGCCGCGAGATCCATGGCTCAAAATCCTTCTCCTTCTACTAGAATCCTCTCTGATCCAAATAATTAACTACTACTGAACTAGACTGAATCTAACTGAGCAAATGAACTGAAAAATGAACATCCAACCGAACTGGTCGAGCCATTATACAGAGAGGGTTCCTCCTATCTATAGCATTTACAAGACCATGTAGGGTCGAGTGAGTACAAATCAGTTATTACATACTTAGGTAGCTACAAAATATATCTGCTATAATAAATGTCCACCCATACCTAGCTTCTAAATTCCTGTAATGCATTAACCATAGCCTTAACTAGCTGCGAAAACGTCCTTCAGCTATTTTGTACTAGTCATAACTAGCCACAAAATTGTCCTTCCATCTTTTGCTGGTTCGTCCTTCTACAGTCTTCCTTGAATTCTTCACGTCCAGCTTTAACTCTTCTACCTGTCTCTTCCAACAAATCTGTATGTGCTTTTCCTCATCCCACCAACCTTATCACATCTTCCTCTACTTTTGTGCTTCCTTTCCATCCTTATTCTATCTTTCTCCATTGCGCGCATGTTTTATCTTTCTACACCAGTTCCTTTGTTTCATTCTTGACCTAATTTTCCCCTGTAGCGCATGCACTTTTCCTCCTTTCCTGTGTGTCATATTCTTCTTTGTGCACTTTTCCTATCCCAACATTTACGAAGGTTGTATATTCATCAAATGTGACATCTATGCTAATTTCAATTTGACGATATCCTAGGATAGATTCAATAAGATTTTGATTGCCCACTATATCCTACAAACAATCCCTTATTTCTTAAAGGATCTAAATTTGACATTTTCTCCTTGGGAATGTGTATGCATACAAGATAACCAAATATCTTTAGATTACTTACATCAGGTTTTTCTCTAGAAAACATTTCTTTTGGATTTTTGTTCCCAAGTTCACCATGGGATATTCTATTCTGTACATATATTGTTATTTTGGTTGCTTCTATCGATAGGTACATCGTAGATATTGATCGTGTATCATATATTTCACAGCTTCCATGATAGATATATTCTTTCTTTCTACCACACCATTTTGTTGTGGATTATAGGGAATGGTAAGATCCCTCTTAATCCCATCTTCCTTTTAATATTCATTGAATTCATTTGATGTGAACTCTCCTCCAATATATTCCGTCAATATCTTTATTTTATTTTCAGAGAGGTTTTCTTAGTAGAGCATTAAATTCCTTAAACCTTTCAAACACTTCACCCTTTTTGATCAAGAAGTATATCCAAGTCTTGCAGGAATAGTCATCAATAAAAGAAGCATAGTAAACATATCACTTAATGAAGTGTGCTAGCACCATTACTGGTTAGCAATTGGATAAGGGGCAGGCCTGAAAAGGAATAAGGTAAGTGTCACATGCCCTAATTTTGCAAAAACATTTTTTTATTATTTGATATTATTTGAGGACAATATGTTAAATTTTATGCTAAGTTGTAATTGATGACTCAACAGTGTCAAGGATATTTAATGTAATTCTGAATATTTTATTTATAAATAAATAAAGGAGGAGACACCAACTTAGGAGAGATGTTAAAAGTGTTTACTGGTCAAATTGGTGGAGGAGACTAGGTGGAGGGAAAAATGACATGTGGCAGCATCCTCAAACCACTTCCAACTGTTGCAGGTGGCAACCTCCCTATATTTGGGGTCATGATTCCTCAAGAAAGTGGAATCAGAGCAGGTGGCTCAATTAATGAAAACTGACCCAAAATACCTAGGCAATATTTATAAAAATGCCCATTGAAGAGAGTTGAGGCTGCTCATTCTAGGGAAGTGATCATTCAGGTGAATGAATGTACTTCAGAGAAATTCAATGGAGGGCAATCATGGAAAAGTTTGAAGGGATAACTGCTAAGTGATCTAGTACAACTTTTAAGCTGAAAGATCTTACTGCTGAGAGTAGGGTGTTTTACTGAGTTATTGGACTAGTCTACTGTTTGCATGCTCCACCAGTTCTCAGCCAAGAAGACCAGGAACAGGCTCGGGGGTCCTGAGGAAGCGTTGTTTAAGCGCTCTCCAAGAGATTGGTAGGGAGGAACGACCTCCTAACGCTATTGTCGTCTGTCCTAAATAGGTTCTACATTATTTTGTTTTACTGTTTTAGATAAATCAATCTGATTTTGACTGATATGTGAATGTTACAGAGTTAGTTTGTAGAACGTTAGAATCTAGTAGTCTTTTTAAATGATTGAAGAAATGAACTTGATTAGAAAATTAATGTGTTAGAATAGAAATAATTTCTAGACTGTGTTTTTCCACACCTGGAAAATCAGGAAGTACTCTAGCACAGGTAGAATGTTTAAGAAGATAAGAGAATGTTTGAGTATATAAGATTGTGTATTTACAGACAGTAGAGTAATTTTATTCATGTTAAAATACTATGGAGGTTAAACAGTGTTATGATATGTTTATATTTCTTTGTTTTCACTTAGTAACTGAATGAAATGCAGCAGAAAATCACATTAGAGTTACAAGGATTATATACAGTTAAGTAATTAAACGAGCTACTAATCACATAGTTTACTTTCTAACAATATCAACTAAATCTAAGACTAATATTTATTATAATCTAAATAGGGTTATATTAAAAGTACTTAAATTATAAAGAGTAAACTAAGTTATTGCATCTATGCTTTATCGTTCCAAAAACTTTGAGTAAACTCTACCTGACAATTTAGTAAATAAAAGCAATGAAAATATAATTAATAACTAATACAAAACCAAATAATACCTATGTAGAAACTATTTATAATTACTAGACATGCTTATACCTGTAAATGTAAAACTTCAGGGTTGAAACCCTATCCAAGTTATTTAACTATTATAAATAAAAAAAACTAAGCTACAAACCATTTACTCGGATAATTATATAAATAAACGATTAGTCTACTATAGACTATTACAGTCCTTTCTGAAAACAAATGTACATTTACACAACACACATGTATTAATAACTTAACCAAATTAACAAGTAGTAGAATCTAATCATTAATAAACTGAAGAACTTAATTAGACAAGGGTTTCATTTCAGGAAAACCCTAGTTGGTATTTTCCGAACAAGTAAGTTAATATTATAAATTACACACACTGACTGAGTTACAGTCTTAAATAATAACAATAATTTTATTTACAAAATATATTTAGACAGTAATGTTCTTCATTAATAGTCGAATAGGAAAAACCCTAATGTACATAGAGTTACAATACACAAGATTACTGCAAAAACGAGACAGAGCTCGAAGTAAAATCTTGCTTAAAACCCAATGTATTACATCGATAGGCTGTAAGGCTGCAAACTTAACCAAATTACAACACCCAGTTTAGGGCTGGTGTATCAGCATCGTGGCATGGGTTTTAAAACAAAACGAACATTCAATTTATTAAAAACCTACATTACTTTATATCCTTTATAAGTCAAGAAAAGAGTAATACAAGTCACGGCATTGAAGCTAGAGCCACCCTGCTATATGCAAGGGTTTAATAACAAAAAAAACAAATCTTAAAACTGAAGACCAAACACCCCAAGGCTAGAGGAACTGAGGTCGTCACTTCTTTCCAACTGAAACAATTTTCCCCTAAGTCTGTACAAGCAGGGAGTTGCCAATTTGTAACTGGGGCTTACTTGTAGGTTTTGATGACGATCCAAACATGGAGAGGGTTCATTCCAAGCCTATTTTTGAACTACAATCTTGCAAGCAAAACCAAAAGGATTTAAGTTAGAGCTGTTTATTCTATTATTAAAACTGTAACTAAAGATTTGTAACATTTGTAAGATAATTTCCTTACCTAGAAATGAAGAAATATGGAGCCACGGAGGAACGAACTAGTACAACAAACCAACACAGCAAACAAGCACAATGAACAGCCCAAACCCTCGTGTTCACTAGTGATAGAGGTGACGGGGCTCACTATACATGCTACACCGACAACAGGAACAAGAGTAAGCCTTGGCAATGGCCATGAAGGAAAATAACACTAAAACCTACTGACAGAGCTACACTACCCTCACGCACAGCGAAGTATTGTTTGCAGGAAGAAAAACCTAATGCGAGTTGTGAACTTTGCAACCCATACACTAGAGTGGCAACACTTCATGATACACAAACAATGGAGCTGAAGACGAGCACAAGCGAGCCCTCATGGCCACAGTAAACCAGATAGAGCAAAGACCAAAATCCTCAACGAAGGATGAGGAGTTAGGGTTGCATTGTGAGATTTTAAGTTATGCATTGCACGGTGGTGGACGTTCCACGTGCCCACCAGATTATTCAGTCCAAAATGGGTCAAATGTTATAGTTGTCACTGCATTGTCGGGACAACAAATTATTGTCAATAATTTGAACAATGACTATAATGATAGTGCAATATATAAAGTCAAACATATCTTCACAATGATAAACCATAGGGTAAGAAATGATAAAGGATAAGATTTTTATTTGCATCTTTAACCCTTGTTTTATGCAAACCTTGAAATCCTTCGATGGAAAAATAACAACTATGGAAAGATCCATAGTAGGGTATATGCCCTTGATCTTAAGGTAATAGTTCCAATAATAATAATTTATTCAAATATTATATATAGAAAGACCATGATGTTAGAACTAGTTTTTATGTAAAGACTAATAGTAAGAATCTAGTTTATAAATCAACATTGTATATATAAAAGGTATTTACACTCTAGAATAAATTCTTACTTTTGTATGAAGTCTATAGTACTAAGAGTAAGATAAACTTCATGGAAGTTGTAATCGTTTGGTTTCCATAAGTAACCAAAGTTCCAAATGAATCAAATCAAGGCTAGCTTAGTCTTGATAGTAAAAGATGGTACAACTATCTAAGAATACATATATCATCACTATTATTTATAAATAAATAATATGACAATGTAATTTCGTCACATTACTTATGTCATGAAGAAATTTGGAAGTTAGAATTCACAACTTGACGACATTTATGCAAATGATCAATTACAAGTACAATGCAAGAATAAGCTAATAAACTTCCTCTACTAAAGCTTAATTAAAGGTAAAGGTAAGAGTTATGTGTAAACATGTTTTCTTGAAAGGCCTTAGGTCTGTTTTCATACTTATAAGCAGTGTTGAAAATTTTATAATTAGCAACAACAATAAGCTCCTGTTTCAGTAAGAGTGTTGATATACTAAATCATGAGCTCTATGAAGAACTAGAAGTAACTTAGTGTAAAGATGGAAAGAAGATTTATCTAAAGTGGCAGTCATTTCGATAAAATACAATCAGTAGGGAAAAGGTATTGATCATTATGACATGCATTTAAAATACCGATATAGTTGCAAAGCAAGTAAATAAGAATTACTTTACCTCGTAGTATCCTTGAACTCTATTAAGCAAAATTTTACTCTAGCAGTATATTTATGCTAAAGAAGTATATCTGGATTAACGCTTTAATAAACTCTTACTGGTTCCAAAATTTACTTGTCAATCCTGTAATATCCAGAAATCCAGCTAAGTTAGAAATCGCCAAGTAAGCCCCAGTTAGAATGTCACTTCTCACCTACTTCACAAAATCAATTCATCACTATAGCTAGAATCAATCGAATGCAGGTTAGTTACATCACATATCAAAATTAAAATAGTATTAATCTATATGTGTTTAAGTTAATGGTTACTTTTGTTAACTCTTTCATTTATCCATTAGCCGCTAGAAATTATCAAATTGCGACTATAGACAGTTTATGTTACATCAAAATTTTTTAATTTTTGTGAAAATTTGGGGTATTGACAATAAGAGCTGAAAAAGTGTCACAATATGACCTGGAGGTAGGTGAATGGGGCTTGAAAAATAGTGGAAGGGGCTTATTTCTAAGTTGAATAATTATACATTTGAAAGAAAATCATAGCTTAAGAATCCTTAGAAATCAGTCTGAAATGAAAAATATTTCTGTTTCTTATCTTGTGGCAAGATTTGACAGTGTAGATCTACGGCTGTGTATAAGTCCACTGGTTAAAATTGCACGTCATAAACAAATTTTGGTCACCAACGAAACTAGTTAAAGGTAGCTGAGATCTACGGTCAGAGGAAAAAGTGCATGCAGATCTACGATTAAGATATATTCCTTCAATGAAACATGTGCACAGGGATGAACTTTCCAAATTAGGGGAAAGGGTTACACCCCACAAAGATCAACAACAGAGATGTAAACCAAGAAGTGATCAATGGTCCTAAGATATTCCACTGGGTGAACATGCGTAAGGTAAAATACTTTGGAAATCACAGGAATATGGTACATGTTACATATTTTGACGATTGAGATTGAATCCCAATCGCGATCAAGGGTTGACATTTATTCTTTTGATTGGAAATGCACGTGTAAATAAAGTTTTAAAATCAATAGAATTAGTTAAGGGGCCCGCAGACTTAAAGGTGCAAATTTGATGGGAATGAGATCTAGGGTACAGAATCATTCTTTTGTTTTAAACATGCACGAATAAAATCATGGTGATCCCCAACATAATGGGTTAAGAGGGAAAGGAAATCAAGGGCTGAGATCTATGTAGGTTAATATCTATAATGGAAAATTGTTTTGCTATGGGAAGGTTTGCACTGTTTACAAAACTATAGTTGAGCAAAATTGTAAAAATATAAATGGATCAATGATGGATATTTATAAAGAATAAGATCAATGGTCAATTGCTCATCCATTGAGGTAAGATGCAATCTAGTTATTTTATGAATAAGTGAAGTTAAACTGTGAAACAAATATACTGTGGAAATTGAATGAGTAGTATATATGTGGTTGTGGAGAGGTCTGCTGCCAAGAGTTGTCACGATGGATAAGATGGATAGTATCATGGGATGGAAATACAGGGTTAAATAAATATCAATATCAATGGCTTAGAATGAAAGATAGCATTTCAATGGACATAGAGAGATTCAATTGAAAAATATGCATGAAAAATAATAGAATAGAATAATATAAAATCAAAGCATGTGGATTGAGACAATTTGTCTATTTGCACATTGGAAATCGAGAGCTTGGTATTGTGCTAAAGAATCCAACTCAGATGAATTTCTATCCACTTGACAAGTGACCAGGTAGGTCATTTTCCCTCCCACAAAATCCTATTTAAAATTTACAATGTAGAAGGAATTGAAGCTTAGACCTTAGAGTACTAGAAGATTGAGGAAGTTTTTGAGGAAAAAGATTGTAATGTTTTTGACACAATGCTAGTAGTTGGTTCAGTAGACCAGTTAAAAACTAATTTAAAATTCCTTAAATATAAAGGAATATATGTCCATGGTGTTTTCGGTCATATTTTCAATTTTTATGTACAGAAAAAACCCTAAAATTTCTTGAGTTTTTTTACTGGTGCGCCTATAATTATTCCTCTTTCGAGAGGGTAATTATGGACGTGGCTAAGTCCAAAATCCTTTTCCATTTCAGTTCATTTTTCGCCCGAGATACATTTGATGTTCATGCTGCATTCACCCAACTATGTAAATATTGTAATAAATAAATTCTAATTCAATTATTCAGAGAAGCCACTGTTGAGAAAAAGCAATCCTTTTTCTACACATGTTTCAATCCTGATGTGTCCTTACAGAACCAAGCCTTCCCTGTGGACACAAGTTTATTCAATGATGAAAAACAGTCGGTTATTTCCTTTATGAGTCAGTTTGTAGGTGTAGAAACTGACAGATATGTCCTTGAGTCACTAATGAGTCTATTATTCATTGTCAGTATTGGTCAAGTTGAGTCAAGCTAGTCTTGTTTCCTTAAATTTGATGAGTTCCTAGGGGATAATATCCATTCACAGCTAGTGAACTTCCAAAACACTATATTCTTCAGGTTCTAGTCTTATTTAATAAAGATGTTCTTATTTTTCAATGAGGAGAACCTATACTTTCTAGATATGGTTCTCAAAGATCAAATTAGCAGAATTTTTGGTAAATATATGATTTTCATTATGTCTAAGATATATCAATCATTTTTTCAGCAAAAGTTACCTAGAGTGCTGCCTGTCATGAAGGAATTGTTACAATTTTCACCTGAGAAGAGAATTGGGGATTGGTTCTTAATGGAATAAGGTACTGTGATAAGAGTATATGGATTTCTCCATCAACCCTATGTTTTTCATGCTTTCCTTACACCCAGGGTCTTTGCACTAGAGTTAATCAGACAAAATCTCGTTGTTGAAAATGAGCACTTCATCAACTTCAAAAAGTCCTCAGAAATTAAGTTTCCAATGGTAGTTGTCACCTTTATTATCAAGAGTAAGGTTTTTTTTCCTTTAGTGGAGAGTTTATTGAAAGAGAAAAGGTTCACAAAAGTCCCATCTATCAATTATGATCCTCATCGTGTCATTTCTATAAGGAGGCAAGTCAACCAAAACAAACCTTTTGAGCATCAGGAAGTTGAAGGATTGTTTGAGAGTGCTAATTGGGAATATTATCCTCACACACCATAGAATGAAGAATATACTCAACAGGGATCCACATCCCCAATTAAGGAGGAGGATGATGTACATCAAAATTCCTTGGCCATTGTTCCAACACCCAAGATAGTTACTCCAATTGCTACTCACTCTGAGAGGACTAACAAAAGAGATTTCTCAGATTCCATGGATATTGATCATGATGATGATGCGGTAACATATAAAAAAAAAAATTGGAAAGTGAAGCTGAATTGATAAAGGTAATATACACTAAGGTTAATAAGAAACAAATGAAAGTCAAAGAACCAGCCTTTGAAATCAAAGAATATTCATTTTTAGAAGCTTCCAAGGATTCCACACCTTAGTTCAAAACCATGGTTGAATTGTTTAACAAATTTAAGGATGACAGAGATGTTTCTACGAATGAATCTTTGAAATTGTATGTTGATGTCAGGAAGATTTAAAGCAAGGATGTATCTTTGGTGACTGTTATGGATCACGTTCAGAACACTATGACCCTAGCAGAAGAAGCAATGAATAAGGTCATTGAGATGAGAATGAACCTTGATAATATTCATGTACCTAATATGATCCATCTCCACAAGCAAACTGGAGAGGTGATATATAGTGATTTTCTCAAGGCCACTTTGAAAGTTTCTAGGTTGCAATCATCTCTAAGAGAAAAGTTGAGAACTAGCTAAGACGGGAAAGGGTAGAGAGCAAGGCTCATCAACAACTAATTAAGAAATTGCAGGGAGATTTACTGATTTTTGATAGAAAAATAGATAAGGGAGAATCATCTCACATGTTAATTAATGAAAAGGAGAACACCATTCGGCTGTTAAAGATGAAATTGAATATCCCATCCACACAGCTCATATAAGCTACAGAGATTATAGAGATGAAGAAAGAAAAGGAAAATTTGAATGATGAATTGAACAATTGTAAGGAAAAGTTACTGAAATTTAATGAAGAAAAGAAGAAATGGGAAAAGGACATGGTTCTTTTTGTTTAAAAGGAGAAGGCTCTAAAGGAAAAACATGCAAAATTGGAGGAAGCATTAAATGAAAAGGCAAAGGAGACTAAAGTAAAAATTATTCCACCTCCTATACAATCCAATACAGACTCTATTATACAAGCAACGTCTCAGGTTAGCCTGAGAGATTTGGAAATTATTAGGTTCAAAAATCAAAACAAGAATTTAGATATTTTGGCTTTGAAAAGGGAAGAAGATAGAAAAGCTTGGGAGAATAAATTCAAAGACATTTTAGACAAAAAATAGAAGCTGATGAAACAGGTGACAGGACATATTCCTATGCATGGAGCGAAACACATAATTTGGGGTGTGATCATAGCTGAAGCTGCTAAACTTAGACCTTAGATTACATTTTGGACAAGGAGATTAAAATGCAGGATTCCAGACAAAGTGTTAAAGGAGTCAAACAGGTATTGAATAAAAAGCCAATAGATACTGTAAACAACACAATTAATTTTTTAAATGGATTAACTGAAGATGAGCTAAAGGAAGCTAGTATTAAGTACATAGAATTTCAGTTATCACTTGGACCAAGAAGGTTGTGAGTAAAGTCAACACCTTGATATTGTACATGAGAAAATTTATATTATGAACCATCAAATCAAACTATTTATTGATTTGTTTGCACCATTATGTAAAAGGGATTACCTTTCTTCTGGGAAGAGAAAGGTAAAATGCTATCTCAAAAAGAATACCATGATTAGCTAGTCAAATGCAGATATGACCATACAAAGTTCGAAGATATGCAACAATCCTTATCTAGAAGGAAAATAATTGATAAATTATCATAATATTTTGAAATGTTATTTGACTTCAGAGCCACATGTCCACAATGGCCATATTTTTCCTACATGGAACATGTGGAGCTAAGAGTGCTGGAAAAATAAATGGCTAGCTGGAGTTGGAAACTATCGACTAGTGGAAGACAGTTGAAAAATATGGAAAGACAAAATCCATGTTGCATTGATGAGGATTTAATAAAGAGATGTTGAAGATTGTCAAAGACCATATTGAATATTAGTTAATTAGGAGTTTGTATTTTATTTTCAAAATCAGTTATTAGTTAAAAGATATAGACGACAAGCGTAAAATAAGAAGTCATTGCCTATTTTTAGGATAGTCAATTATCAACTCATGGAGCACCATTTTTTATTTAAACAATTTTTTGTAATGAAGCAAGGCTTGGAACCCACAAGAACTTTACATTGTAATTGAGATCCATCTTTTTAATAAAATTATAGAGCCGAGGCTATCCTTTGATAGAGAATCTTGTGTTCTCTTTATTACAGTCTGATATTTATTTCCTTTATGTGCATGTATTTCCAGTTTAAATCTTCCATTATGTTTCCCCATCACACTTGAATCATTTTTACAGTGGTTCAGAATTCATGTTGACATGCTCTATTCTGTTACTTTCAAGTATTCACTAAATATTTTCATCTAAATTTAATGTTGGATTCATCCCTATTAGATTCCCACATTAATGGATTGTTTCTAATATTCCTCCATATCACTAGATAAAAAAGCATTTTGACTATAATGAGACTGCTTCCCTGCCTTTGTTAATTTTTCCATGCAACATCACTATGAATGATATTGTTCTTTTTGAATCCATGCCCAATGTGCACTTGATTCAACCATCTCCAAAGTTAAATTCTATATCTTTTTTTATATCTAGCCTTGTGAAAAAAAATATTGAGAGATCCCTCTCTAGAGAGAAAGAATCCAACTTTCTTTCCTAATGCTTGGTTTTTTGGTTACCTTGGGGTTTATCCCTTTTATAATCGAGGGTACATTCTGAGTGATAAAAAGGTGGTTTGCATTGGCCCTCATATTTATGAATGGATAATATCTAAGATCCCTTTTTCTTTACTATCATTGTTTGGATAAGGATTCTTAGCATTCTTTCCTTGTGCACATCATTTGTAAACTCCTTCATGTTCTATCTGAATTTCTGGTAGACCAGTAAAAAATTTGCTAAAAATTGGTAGATATTTGTAGTGAATATGAGAAATCCTTCTATTCCATAGCTCACATGGGTTTATGGTACTGGTTTCTAATGTTGAATCTGCATGTCCCTATAATTTGTAGAGTTCTCCTTCCTCAACTCAAATTTCTATTGCATCATCTATGGTTTTACCTTCTGTCCACATGAGAACTTCTCCATCCACAAAAGAAACTCTGAAGCATTTCTTGTTGAAGGATGAAATAGAAATAATATTCTTCTTTAGTCTTGGGACATACAAAACATCTTTCATCTTCATGGGATTTCCGAAGTCCAACTTATAGGATGCTTCTCTGATTCCTTTGATGGGGTATTGGGAATCATCTCCAAACATTACTTTGTGTGAAGATTCCTTTTGTTCAATACATGAGAGTGAGTCCTTGTAGCCTTTCATGTGCTTGGAAGCACAACTATATACTAGCCAAGTGTCATTTCCTGGTGAGACTGGTCCTGTTAGAGAAGAGATCAATACATATTCTTCATTAGATAATTCATCCTTCTTTGCTTCTTCTTCAATTTCTTGATCACTATATTCAGTAGCATGGGCTTGAAATCTTTTCATATTTTTTACTCTTTTTGCTTTCATGGGACAGTTGATGGAAATGTGTCCCAAATTGTGGCAAGTGAAGCATTCAAAATTTTGAAAGTCTTTCTTGGGAATATGAAACCATTGAGTCTTATGAGGATGGTCATGAATCTTCCTTTTTCCTTTGGTATGAGCTGTCAAGGCCTGATCCTCATTGTCATTGATATTTTCTTCTCTAGCTACTATCCTTTCTTCTTCTTGAACACATTCTTCCCATAACTTTCAGAATTTGGTTAGTTACCTTCTTGAATAGATTCCCCGGATAAAGGCTTCCCAATCTCTTGAAATACCATTTAAGGTTGTCATCAGAACTTTTGTTTCTTCAACCATATCACCAATGGATTCTAACTGATCCTTTATTTGAGCTAATATTGTAAAGTAAGACTGCATGGTCTCTGAATTTTGAGCTCTTACACATTTGAGTTGATTCCTCAGGGTCATATTTTGATTAATGTTTCTTCCTTCAAATAAACTAGATAGAGCATAAAAAATTTATTTCAGAGTATCCCTGTTAACGATTTTTTTTTGCTCAACTAGCTCTACATGGCCTACACCACATACACACATCCATTTCCTAACCCTTTCTTCTTATTTTTTATCTCCACGCATATGTTTTAACCTTATTATCTCTTAAAAATCTCAACAATATTAAAAAGGGCCTTAAAACCCCCTCAAAAGAGCCAAAAATCTCACAAAGGGGCTAAAAACCCTAAAAGAGCTAAAAACAACAAAAAAGGGGCTTAAAACCCTAAGTAGGGCCTAAAACCCTAATTAGGGTCCAAAACCCTAAATGAAAGATAAGGACATAAAAACTATAAATAAAGGCTGGAGGTCCCCATCACAACATGACTTATTCCTTCCGTCGTTGTCATACTTGCATGACTACTTTTGAGAAACCATCATTCTCAAACTACTTATCCCAAGTCACCAAACATTCCATTTTCCCCACTTGGTCCCATTCTTGTGTGTTGAGTCAACCTCCATACTACCCAACCTGTGGAGAAGCGATATCATTTTGAGTCAAGGAACAGTGGCCCCATTTTAAGTAAATCGACAGGTATAACAGTCTCATTGTTCTTTGTTTAGTTTTATAGATTGTTTTTTTTTTTTTGTTATTAATAGTTTGTTTTACAGCTAGCTCTTGCATTGTGAACTCTACTCTTTCATCCCTTTGATGTAAGGGAGGTGCATTAGCACGTAGTGAGGTTTTTTACCTAGCTAAAATTTTGATGACTCCACTGGGTCGATCCCACTGGATCCCTAGTTTTACAAGTTTTTTGCAGGGTTTCCTTCACAGTCAATCCCAATGAGGCCCTCATGAGGCCAATCTGAGTTCGTACAGCCCTAGTACCAGTTATTGTTGGCCACTGCTGACTCTATTTTTTTATTGTTTTATGTTCTTCGGCCCAGTCGCTAGTTTCAGGATGAAAAGAGCGACCCAGTCTCTACTTCAGCCATGAAAGGCATAGCCCAGTCACTACTTTAGCCTTGAAAGGCATGAATTCCCCCCAAGGGCATTGTCGTTGCTATTTTTTGCCCTAGAGGCAACCCAGTCAATATTGTGTGGACTATTTGTTCGACTCAGTTACCGCTGTCCATCAGTCAAAAGTGACCTAACTTTTTTTGAATCAGTCTTTACATTTGTTTTCCTGTTTGAACGACCCATTCACCACTAGTTAACTATTCCATACAATCTTCTTGTTTTTATGTTAGTTTCTGCAAGTTATATTCTGTTTTTTCATTATTAAAACATTGGAAATTAATCATCTTATTCAACCCTTCATCCTCTGCTCGGTCATCACCCTTCGGGGTCTTCTGAGATAAGATAGGGGGCTAAGTAAGGTTATTAATAGGCATCTGTTTCTATAATTTCTGTTTTCCATTAAAAACAAGTGACCTTGGAAGCTAGAGGGAGTGGAAACCATTGGGAGTTTCACAACGTTCATGTACACTTTGTTGAGCACCAGGCATTTGAGGAGTGACCTGAGGATGTACGGGTGGGCTTGTTCCCACTTTGATGAGAGCCCAACACTCCTTCTTGGACTTAAGGGATATAAAAGCAGGGTAGTCACACTATTGATTCACAACAAGTTACAGTTTGTATTGCACTTTGGTTTTGATTTATTTTTTCAACTCTATTCTAATCAAAACCCTTTTCTTGATCTCTACAAGGAAACAAGTATTTTTGGTTCATTGCATAATTTAAAAAGTAAAAAATAACAATTTCATACACAAAGTGCACACATTCACACCATATAATTCAACCAAACTCAGTTTGTGACCCCAAGTGAACCATAAAAGTAACCAATTTACTTAATCAAATCTTGCGGTTTGAGGACATAAGTCTCAACCGCCATAACTATGGGAAGTACTTGGATTTTCCCTAAAACTCATTATGAGGAGCACCAAAGGAACCCCGAAGCAGTTGTCCAATGAGAGGAATTGCTATGCACTTAATGGGAAATGACTCCTTTCGATTGACTAGAAACACCCTAGTGAGGAAAAAGCCAAGCATTGTATTTTGGCAGTATTGGTGGCCGAGTGACCACCTATGAACCAATAGGAAGTCATTTAAACCGGGGTCCAAAATTCATTACCGGCCACTACCAAAAAACAACCATTGATCCACCACGCTCTTCCTCGCGCCTTAGGGTGGATCCCCCTCAGTTTGGGTCATTAGACCATCAACATTGAGGCCCTCATCGACAACCCTCCCCACCGTCAAAAGGTTATGTGACCTCTGATTCTAACTCAGATTCCTATCAATCTAAGATGAATATTTTCACAACACCATATATCCCCATGGATGGCATAAATCCTGACCCCTTCTTCGTAGGGATGATTGGTAGCGGACACATGTCCCTACCTCACATCCTTAGCAACATCCCGACCAGTGGTCCCAGTACCGCAGTGCATGCCATTGTGATTCCTCTACCCATTAGTGGCATTCCTACACCAACTCTTGTCATTCCCACAATACCACCTTTCATACCTGGGGGTAGTGGCCCTTCTTCAACCACCCCAACTATCCCTGTTGTGGGAATTTAGGCTCAGGTTCTCCTAGTCATGCATGGAAATCACACTCCTGCAAACTTTGGTGCCATTTTCGGTCCCTCCCGCACCAAACTTGGGTCTAACCTCCCATTCACAGCATGCCTTAACTTGCCTGATTTATCCAGTTTGACCAATGAACCAATCTATCATCAACCCCATTAGCCTCCCATGCCAATTAAACATTCTGAAGTTTGAAGGCAAGGTAGGTGAGTGCCCCCAAAACTACATCATGATGTTTCATCTATGGTGCTCATCAAACATCATTGTGGATGATTTGATTAGACTTAGGATATTCCAGTGCACCTTCACAGGCATCGCAACCAAACGGTATAATGTGCTACCTCAAGCCTCTTACCCTAACTTCAAATCCTTAGACTTCATGTTCTTGCAATATTTCCAACTTCCTATCCACTATGACGAGGGCATGGAGATCCTGCTATATTTCCACCAAAACACTACAACCCACATAACCGAAAACATTCACGAGTGGCGGCGACATCATATCCTATGCAAGATTCATCCTGATGACATGATCTTTCTTGATTGGTTCTTAAAAACCTTGCTACCACCCATTGCTAAGGACGTCTCCTCTGAACATCCCCAATCTAAGGAAGAGGCCATCTTGAATGCCCAACAATTTGATTTGATTTACGCTCAGTCTGGGTACATATACAACATCATTCCAGATGCTACTCATGTTGTCACCTCTCATCGCGATGCGTCAGGGGAATCCCATGCTGCGGATGGCATCATAGGTTTTGTATCCCAACACCCACAATACTATTCGGCACCTCCTATGATGCCACCGCACTCAAGAAATACCCCTAGTGTTGTGCAACCAAACCAAGTACCCGACTACTCAAGGATGATGGCTTAGTCCAAAGCCACACCCTCTTATGCACAACCTACACCAACTTAGCATGCCCATGCACCAACATGGCTAGCACAACCATATTCAAGGCCAATGACCAAATTTGTAGCTCCCCTAGCTCCTCCGGCTTACTATGTGCCACCTATGCAATCCGATCCATCCCCTGCCCCATCTCCTCCAACTTTCTCGGGACAAGTCTTTATGCAACAGAACCTTCCCAACCAACCCTCCCCCAATAACCAATAAGGGCAGGGTAAGAAAAATTGAGCTAGGAACCAGGGTAAAAACCAACCACAAGGGGCGTCCCATAGCCTAATACTCTTAACAACAATGGTGTTAAACCGTCAGCACAAAATTCCCAACATCCTAATCGACTAGGACAGACCACTCCCTTAAAGACTAATCATCTGTGTAAGTTATGCAATGTTTACAGTCATTATACTCATGAATTCCTACATACGGACCATGTCAAGTAGTTTCTCCAAAAAAAATCTCAACGGGACACCAATGTGTCAGCACAGGCTCAACCCAACCCAGTGTCAATAGGGCCTCCACCCATGGTACTCCAAAACCCACTACCAATCCAAGGAAGGGTTGCAATTGCACCCGTTCCCCCACTTATTCCCACAACACCCGTCGTGGCTCCACCTACAGAGACTGATATCCATCACATGATGACACTATCAACTGAGGAAGTGAACCTTAAGACTAGACGGAACCAGTACGGGTCCACCATGGAAACCATTGACCCATCAGTGACATCCACCTCTGGAACTCACAACATGCGTCTCCACTTACCCCCACTCCCCCCCAATGGGACGACTAGATGTCCATGGTTTCCCGTACGACGTATTGCCAACAATGCCACTGCCATAGTTGCCGTGAATTATAACATCGTTGACGACTTGGATTAGTTACCTATAGCCATGCCTTCTCTTGAGGTGCTCAAACTATGCCTACCATAGTGGAAAGTATTTTCATCTGCACTTGGTGTCATGGATCCCTCTGATTCCAGGTTGATCAAATTCGATTTGATCGAGGAGAGATAAGAATTCCATCCACAATCACCTTCCAGATTTTGGTCTCCATTCAGAATTTGGTCATACATTGATGTATCTTTGATAAAGGGGAATCCACTTGTGTCATGTCAACATTTGTCTGGAAGAAACTTAGCTCCCCTACCCTCCAACCATCTACCAATACACTACGTGCCTATGACGGTCACCCCACCAAATCCAAGGGCATTATTCCACATGTCCCTGTTTCATTAGCTGGTAAGATGGTTATGATTAACATAGAGGTTGAACATGCTTAGCTTGATTATAACCTTCTCCTCAGATGTAGCTATATGTATACTATGAGATACGTGGCATCCAACATTTTTTGCCTTATAATTTGCCCCCATGACAGGAAGATTGTGACAGTGGACCAATTAACTTACCATGATTCACAGGGGCTAACCACACCAGAAAATGTCATCCCTACCGTTGATATCTCTATCAACAACGTAGTCGTCCCTTCCTAGTGTTAGGATATTTAGACACTTAGGAGTTAGTTAAGATAAACTTGTGTAATATATCCGTTAGGTAAAAGTGTGTTTTTATAGTATGCATTTGTAAATATTCTAATCCGACGATTACGATATGTTCTAGACATAGAGTAATCCAACGGTTCAACTTATTTTAGATCATACCTACCATTGATCCATGGCTTAACACCTAATTGGTCTATGATCTCTATTTAAATAGCATAGAGGGTCCTTGGCTAGTTGATCGATTATGAGAAGCTCATGTAACTTTTTTTCTTTTGCATAATAAATAGCTCCAAGTAGCTATTTGGCTGGGGCCATGGATTGTTTCCCTCTCGAGGGTTTTAACCACGTGAAAAACATTGGTGTGTTGATCTGTGATATATTTGTGTGAAGCAGTTGTTGAAGGTGTTCAGTATTTTGGGAGTACCCTGTGTACCTGAACATGGTATCCGAGCTTTTATGAAGAGTCGCTTTCGGTTTTGATTAAGATATGGAACTGGTGTTGCCGAAACTTTGAAAGGGTTTCTGGTTCTGGATTTTCTATGCATTTGTGGCCTGTGGGAGTTATTCCATTGCATCCGGAGTGCCATTTCCATTTGGAAACATTTTTTTGTTTCACCGAAAACCGTTTCCGTTTGTTCCAGAAACATCCATTTCGGCAAATTTGAAGGTATAATGTTACAGTGACGGATTTGTTTTATTTTTTTAAATCTCTCATATTTTATTAGTCTTATTATTAGATCCTTTTTGTTTTAGTCTCGGATTGTTTCCTTCCCTGGCTGCGTATGCTCTTTTCCGGGCACCTTGCGCAATCGTGGCAAATCAAAAACAGTGAGGGAAAGTTTTTTTTTTCTTGTCTTCTTGACTACGTATGCTCTTTGCCGTGCACCTTGTGCGACCATGGCAAATCAGAAACAACTAGAAAACTTGAAAACGTAGAATTTCTGGGTAAGATAACCAAAATCTAACCTCTTTGTGTGAAAAAATTTATTTTGTTTTTGTTTTTCATTTTTTGCGTGATTTGCAGGAAAAGAAAGCAAACACAAAGAACGAGAGAGAAGAGTTAAAAAAAAAAAGCCCCCTTCCTCTTTCCAAACTTTTACGTACCTTTTAAACTTAGCTCACTTGGTCCAAAGTTGATTTACACCTTGATAAGTCTTGAGTTCAAGTCTTATTAAGTTACTTTTTAGTGCATGCAATTTCTATTTTCAAGTTACTTTATTGTAAAAGTGCATCTCACATAAATAAAATAAAATAAAAGTGAGTCACTTAAATCTTTTAATTTATTGCCGCACTATTTAAAAGTCACATTATTGTAAAAGTGAACATCACTTATTCTACAAAAGTGATTCACTTCAAAGCAACTTTATTGTAAAAATGATTGTCAAAGGTTGATCTTGGGAGGAGGGGGCTTCTTTTTTTTAGTTGGTCAAGTTAATATCTGTCATGTCACTATTGGGGATATCTTCAACATTTTCTTTGATCAAGCATAACTTCATCATCCAGAATCAGTTTTCAGTTCTGTTTTTTTAAAAACTGCATATTTTTTCGTGCTCTTTGCATCTAGATAGTTAGTTTCTATTCTTTTAGCCATTAGTTTATAGTATGGCCACCCCTTGTGATATTATACTTACATGTTCTAACTATTTCTCATGGAAAGCTCGTATGGAAGATGTTCTACGAAGTAGGGGATTTTTTAGGATAACCTCAAGGAAAGAAAAAGAACCCACTGATGATGATAAGAAAATTAAATGGGAAAATAGATGTGATGAAGCTCATGGATTGATTGGGATGTCAATCTCTATTGATTTGTGATTCCACATATCTGAAATTGATGAACCTAATAAAACTTGGGAAAAGTTGGAATCTATGTTTGGTAAACACAATGAAATTCAGGGTCATCAACTCGAGAATGAGTTGATTTACTTTAATCCAAATGAGTTTTCATGCATTCAAGACTATTTATCTAAGTATAAAACTCTTAGATTATTATGTGCCGAATGCAAGATTAAGAAAGAAGACAAACAATGTATTTATCATATTCTTTCAAAACTTGGACATGCATATTCTGTTTTTGTATCTACATTCTACTCCATGAAGGAATCCTTGAATGCAACTAGCTATCAAGAGCCTAGCCTTGAATCATTTTGTGATTCCTTAATTAGAGAGTAAGATAAGCTCATTCATCTTAGAATAATGAACAATGCAGATACATTTGGGAAAGCCTTATTGTCCCAATAGAAAGAAAAGTCTAAGACTCTCAAGAAACAAAATTTTCGCAATAATAAGCAAAACAACAAGGGTCCCAAACCCTCTTAGTCAGCTCCTTCTTTATAAAATGAAAAAGGATCCAAGCAAAAAGGAAAGAAGACTGAGCATCATTGCAATTTTTGTGGGAAAGATAATCATGATGAATCTAAGTGTTTTAAGAAGATGGCAGCCTTGGAAGCAGCAATGAAGAAGCACCACATCATCCTAGATTCATCTTCAGAATCTACCTCTCATGAACATGCACTTTGTGCTTCTGGTTACTCTTATACGACATCTTCTTCTTCTACTTCAAATGAATGGCTTATTGATTCTGGAGAATCTTATCATATGGCTAAGGATCAAGCCATGTTTTATACTATGCATGAATGTAACACCAAACAAATATTTTTTGGTGATGATAGATCTCTAAGTGTTGTACGATCTGGAACAGTTCTCGTAGAAAATGGTCATTTCAGTGATGTACTATGTGTTCCAAAAATTTCCTACAATTTGTTATCAGTCTATCAAATCACTCATTTGGGTGAAGGTAAAACTATGACGTTTACACCTCACCAAGTTGTAATTAAGGATTTTAAAAAACCTCAAGATGTCCTTGCTACTAGAATTGTTGATGATATTACCAGGTTGTACAAATTTAACAACTTTGGATCATCACCTTTTCCTTCAGTTTTTGTTGCTCATAGTGATTGCTTGAACAAACTTTGGCATGAGCGATTTGGTTACTTAAATTATTGCTCATTGCAACAACTATGTAAAGAAAATATGGTGACTGGTCTTCTGCTGGTGTCTTGCAAGGATGGTGTTTGTTCTGGTTGTGTACTCGGAAAACATCATAGGGATAGTTTTGACAAACGTGCCTCTTGGCATGCCTCAGTTCCCTTGGAGCTTGTGCATAGTGACTTGTGTGGCCCTCTTCCATCTGCTTCCTTTTCTGGTTTCAAATATTTCTTAACCTTCATTGATGACTACTCCAGACGCACTTGGGTTTACTTCCTAAAACTTAAGAGCGAAGTATTTAACATGTTCTTGGCCTATAAGGCCCTTGTTGAAAAATAATCTGGTCATCAAATTATTAAGTTAAGATCTGACAATGGAGGAGAATATGTTAACAACATGTTCACTACTTTTTGCACTGAAAAAGGAATCCAACAATAGCACACTGTTCCATATACACCACAACAAAATGGTATAGCTGAACAGAAGAACCGCACTTTAAAAGAAATGGCTAATTGTATGATCCAATCTAAAGGACTAAGTCTTTAATATTGGGTTGGGGCCATAAATTGTGCAAATTACATAGTTAATTGCACACCCACTAAAGTTTTATAGGGTATAACATCGGAAGAAGCATGGAGTAAAATTAAACCAGATGTAAGTCACTTTCGTGTGTTTGGTTGCGATGCATGGGTTCACATTCCGGATGAAAAATGAAAAGCATTGCAGCCTAAAAGTGAAAAGTGCATATTTGTTGGATATTCTGAAGATGTAAAAGGTTATAAAATTCTTCAGCCACATTCTCATGATATAATCATTAGAAGATATGTTAAATTTGATGAAAATATCTTGGCCTATGAGCCTGAATTGGCGGTTGTGCCATCTTTGGTCTGTGAGCCTAATTCGATGATTGTGCCTTCTTCTTCTTTTTCCAACTTCCTTGATAGGTTTCTAAATCTAGTTTCTGATGATGACAGTGATGATGAAAATCCACCTCCACCTGCTCATGTTCCTCCAATTTTACCAGCACCAATACTTCCTCGATGGGTCCATTCAACATGTGAAGCAGCGGGTGATCTTGCTGGTGATCCTAGAGATCAATGTCGAACACGTTCTCAGTTTCAGCAAGCCTCTTCTCTTTTGGATCAAGTTTTCGAGAATCATGATCTAGAAACTTTTGTAGAATCTTCAGGAAATCCAGATTGGGATGCAACTATGGATGAAGAATATCGTTCCTTAATGGCGAACGATACTTGGGATCTTGTTCCTCTTCTAAAAGGAAGAAAACTTTTTAGATGTAAATGGGTCTATAGAAGTAAGTATGCATCAGATGGAAGTATTGAAAGACTTAAGGCAATGTTAGTTTCCAAAGGTTTTTCCCAAGTAGAAGGGATTGACTACAATGAAACCTTTGCCCCTGTAGAAAAAATGAACTCCATCCACCTTGTTCTTTCCCTTGCAACCTTACATAATTGGGAATTCCATCAAATGGATGTCAAGTCTTCCTTTTTACATGGTGATTTATAGGAGGAAATTTACATGGAACAACCTCCTGGATATGTTCAGGATAACTCTAGCCTTGTTTGTCTCCTTAAGAAATCCTTATATGGCCTTAAGCAAGCTCCTAGAGCTTGGTATGCCAAAATGGATAGCTTTCTCCTTGACACTGGTTTTTCTATATGCCATTCTAACCCCAATGTTTATACCAAGAAAGTAGGAAACCATCTCATCATAATTGTTCTTTATGTTGATGATCTTATCCTTACTGGTAGTGACCCTAACCTTATAACCTCCAGTCTTAAGCAAAATTTTGAAATGTCAAACTTAGGAAATTTGCATTATTTTCTTGGTTTGCAAGTATTTCAAACCAAAGAAGGAATCTTTCTTTCCCAGTCTAAGTATGCTTGTGACCTTCTTCGTCGCTTCCACATGGAATATTGTAAACCAGCCCCCTCTCCCTTCCAATCTGGAGTCAAACTTTCTACCACTTGTACTTCCCCTGAAGTAGATGCCACCTTGTATCATCAGCTTGTTGGTAGTCTTTAATACTTGACTCATTCTCATCCCGACCTTTTCTTTACTGTTGGTCATGTTGCCTGTTATATGCAAACTCCTCATGAAATTCACTGGAAAGCAACAAAAAGAATACTTCGATATATTTGAGGTACAATTCAGTTTGGGATTCATTACAGTACAGGGGGGGAGCCTTTATTGGTTGGTTTCACTAATTCAGATTGGGCCGGCGATCCCGATGATCGAAAGTCTACTGGAGGTTATGTTTTTCAGACTGGGATCTGAACCTATCACTTGGGATTTTAAGAAACAACAAGCACTTGCTCTTTCTTTAGCAGAAGCAGAATATCGAGCCGCAATTAATGCCAGTTAGAAAGCTTTATGGCTTCGACAGATCCTTTCAGAGTTTGGATTCGAGCAGCAGCATCCTACTGCACTTTGGTACGATAATCAAAGTGCCATCAAGCTTGCCAAATATCCAGTTCTACATCAGCGCAACAAACACATTGAGCTACACATGCACTTCATCATAAATCTTGTTGATGATAGTGTTATTGAAGTTCTCTATTTCCCTACAGATGATCAAGTTACAGACATCTTCACCAAGTCTCTTACAGAAGCGAAGTTTTCTAAACTTCGGTCTATGTTAGGAGTTCAGGAAGGTTTACTTAAGGGGAGATAGGATCTAATGCCTCATTCCTTCTCCTAATAGTGTCACTTTTGTAAATCCTTCAATCCTACCCCAAGTTGTTCTTAAGGGGGGATGTTAGGATATTTAGACACTTAGGAGTTGGTTAAGATCAACTTGTATAATATACCCATTAGGTAAAAGTGTGTTTCTTTAGTATGCATTAGTATGCATTTGTAAATATTCTAATCCGATGGTTATGATATGTTTTAGACATAGAGTAATCCGACGGTTCAACTTCTCTTTGATAATACCTACCATTGATCCGTGGCTTAACACCCGGCTGGTCTATGATCTCTATTTAAAGAGCATAGAGGGTCCTTGGCTAGTTGATCGATTATGAGAAGCTCATGTAGCTTTCTTTATTTTGCATAATAAATTGCTCCAAGTAGCTATTTGGCCGGGGCCGTAGACTGTTTCCCTCTTGAGGGTTTTAACCACGTGACAAAAATCGGTGTGTTGATCTATGATCTATTTGTGTGAAGCAGTTTTTGAAGGTGTTCGGTCTTTTTTAGTTGGTCAAGTTAATATCTGCCACGTCACTATTGGGGACATCTTCAACATTTTCTTTGATCAAGCATAACTTCATCATCCAGAATCAGTTTTCAGTGCTGTTTTTTTTTAAAACCGCATATTTTTTTGTGCTCTTTGCATCCAGATAGTTATTTTCTATTCTTTCAGCCATTAGTTTATAGTATGGCCAACCCTTGTGATATTATACTTACAAGTTCTAACTATTTCTCATGGAAATCTTGTATGGAAGATGTTCTACAAAGTAGGGTACTTTTCAGGATAACCTTAGGGAAAGAAACAGAACCCAATGATGATGATAATAAAATTAAATGGGCAAATAGATGTGATGAAGCTCATGGATTGATTGGGATGTCAATCTCTATTGATTTGTGTTTCCACATATCTGAAATTGATGAACCTGATAAAGCTTGGGAAAAGTTGGAATCTGTGTTTGGTAAACACAATGAAATTCGGGGTCATCAACTCGAGAATTAGTTGATTTCCTTGAATCCAAATGATTTTTCATGCATTCAAGACTATTTATCTAAGTATAAAACTCTTAGACTATTATGTGCCGAATGCAAGATTAAGAAAGAAGACAAACAATGTATTTATCATATTCTTTCAAAACTTGGACCTGCATATTATGTTTTTGTATCTACATTCTACTCCATGAAAGAATCCTTGACTGCAACTAGCTATCAAGAGCCTAGCCTTGAATCCTTTTGTGATTCCTTAATTAGAGAGCAAGATAAGCTCATTCATCTTGGAATAATTAACAATGTAGATACATCTAGGAAAGCCTTATTGTCCCAATAGAAATAAAATTCCAAGACTCCCAAGAAACATAATTTTTGCAATAATAAGCAAAACAACAAGGGTCCCAAACCCTCTTAGTCAGCTCCTTCTTTAAAAAATGACAAAGGATCCAAGCAAAAAGGAAACAAGACTGAGCGTCATTTCAATTTTTGTGGGAAATATAATCATGATGAATCTAAGTGTTTTAAGAAGATGGCAACCTTGGAAGCAGCAATGAAGAAGCACCACATCAGCCTAGATTCAACTTCAGAATCTACCTCTCATGGACATGCACTTTGTGCTTCTAGTTACTCTTATACTTCATCTTCTTCTTCTACTTCAAATGAATGGCTCATTGATTCTGGAGCATCTTATCATATGGATAAGGATCAAGCCATCTTTTCTACTATGCATGAATGTAACACCAAACAAATATTTGTTGGTGATGATAGATCTCTAAGTGTTGTAGTATCTGGAGCAGTTCCAGTAGAAAATGGTCATTTCAGTGATGTACTATGTGTTCCAAAAATTTCCTGCAATTTGTTATCAGTCTATCGAATCACTCATTCGGGTGAAGGTAAAATTGTGATGTTTACACCTCACCAAGTTGTAATCAAGGATTTTAAAAATCCTCAAAATATACTTGCTACTAGAACTGTTGATGATATTACCAGGTTGTACAAATTTAACAACTTTGGGTCATCACCTTTTCCTTCAGTTTTTGTTTCTCATAGTGATAACTTGAGCAAACTTTGGCATGAGTGATTTGTTCACTTAAATTATCACTCATTGCAACAACTTTGTAAAGACAATATGGTGATTGGTCTTCCGCTGGTATCTTGCAAGGATGGTGTTTGTTCCGGTTGTGTACTCGAAAAACATCATCGGGATAGTTTTGACAAACGTGCCTCTTGGTACGCCTCGGTACCCTTGGAGCTTATGCATAGTGACTTGTGTGGCCCTCTTCCATTTGCTTCCTTTTCTAGTTTCAAATATTTCTTAACCTTCATTGATGACTACTCCAGACGCACTTCGGTTTACTTCCTAAAACTTAAGAGTGAAGTATTTAACATGTTCTTGGCCTATAAGGCCCTTGTTGAGAAACAATCTGGTCATCAAATTATTAAGTTAAGATATGACAATGGAGGAGAATATGTTAACAACAACTTCACTACTTTTTGCACTGAACAAGGAATCCAACAATAGCACACTGTTCCATATACACCACAACAAAATGGTGTAGTTGAATGGAAGAACCACACTTTAAAAGAAATAGCTAATTGTATGATCCAATCTAAAGGACTATGTATTCAATATTGGGCTAAGGCCATAAATTGTGCAAATTACATAGTTAATTGCACACCCACTAAATTACCCAATGTACCTGAAGACCTGGTCAGATGTAGGTCCCAGATTGTTCGCCGACACCTCCATGATGGCTTGCTTCCCATCTTTACTTCCTCTACAAGCATCATGCGACACAATGGATCTATGCACTCTTTCATCCAGCACCATTCCACCCACACCACAACCTCAAATGAAATCACCAGGGAATTACTGGGGCTCTCTTCTAGTCCATACAATTCCCTTCCTTTTCCCACCATCCGACATTGTGAGTAAGCTGGTGATGGCTACTTTAAACTTACCCAATTTTACATTGGGAATTCTTGTGTGGTACCTCGAACCACCTACCCAAACTCCATTGCCCCAGGTTTTGTTAAGTCCCATTCAATCCATTGTGGTTGAATCATGCCCTCCTGCCAAACCACAAAAACCTCCTTCCATGCCTGTGTCAGCCTTGCCTCATCCAAATAGGGCTAGGGGAAAAAAAGCCAAAGTGGCATACGAACCTTGGCTGACTCCACCTTGCATCATGTGCAAATACATGGTCACACAACCCATAATTGTCCATAAATCCCTATCCTTCACACACATTTAGATGCCATGGATATGACGAAAAATATTTCGGTAGTCATCATCTCGACTTAGCCAACAGTAAAAAACAAGTATTTGAGGACGAACCATGCATGCACACTTTGAGAATTGTATGGACATTATTTTCACCATTGTAAGGAATTGGCCAAGTATCGAGCCACCCTTAGAAATATTCAAAAAAATTCCCTTGAATCCAAAATCACTGTCATTGAAGAGATCCACCCTTTGGTTTCTTCCTCGACCACCACGACTATTTACACGATGTCTAGATCCACCGACCCTTCCATCTCCACAACCATAAAAAATCCCTAATATCTATCCAATCGTTGTTTCAAAAACAATGAGAAGATACTAGATTCCTTGTCCTCTCCTAAATACCCATGGGATGACATGCACCATCTCTCATTCTTTATCCCTAGGGAAACTTCGTCAACATCAGATCAATATTTAGTAAATACCAAGGACTTCATCCATGGAAAGGTGGATTGGTTCAAAAACCCCATTTTGACACTTGACACCTTTAAAGAGGGGAACATGGCCAATATCTCACTTACCATCAAGGTTAACATCTCAACCAACCCTGAGATCATTGAATAAATCACGCTGGGGACATCATGCTCCTCTAAAGAAGTCGCTTCCTACAAAGTGATTTTTCAAGAGTTCTGCGACATCTTTGCTTGGTCCTACATCGAGATTTCGGGATTGGATCCATCCATCATTGAACATCATATCAACACATGGATTGATGTGGCACCCATCTGTCAAAAGAAGAGACCCATCCATCCTTCCAAACCTATTGCGGTCAAATCTAAAATTGAGAAACTGCGCACAGTCGGTTTCATCTAACCCATCGCATACACCACTTGGGTTTCAATTCTTGTTCCCATGAACAAAAAATAAGGTACCATCCATGTCTGTACAAAATTTCGCAGTTTAAATTTGGTTTGTCCCAAAGGCAACTTCCCAACCCCATTTATTGATCAAATCATCGACACCTGTGCTAGACATGAGGTATTTTCCTTCATGGATGGATTTTTCGGATACAACCAAATTCATATTTGGAAGAAATATCGACACAAGACTGTGTTTACAACCCCTTGGGGCACATTTGCATATTGATTGATGCCCTTTGGACTAAAAAACACTGGAGCCACTTTCCACTACACTATGACATATTGCTTCCATGACCTTGTTCACATTATATTGGTTTATCTGGATGGCCTTACTGCTCAGTCATAGAAGTGCTCGCAACACTTATACAACTTGTAGTAGGTCTTCCTACAATGTCGCAAGTAGAAAATCAGCTTGAACCCTCTCAAGTGTGTTTTTTGTGTCCCAGTGGGCCGTCTCCTTAGGTTCATTGTGTCCCACAAAGGGATGGCAGTTGACCATATTAAAGTTCAAGGAATTATTGACCTACCCTCACCATGGATTTTGTGCCAATTACAGAGTCTCCAAGGCAATGCAAAATTCCTTTTCCACTTCATACCAGAGTACATGATGAGATACCATGGTTTCTTGCATCTAATTCATACCAACATTCCATTTGTTTGGGATCAGCAGGTGCAAGATGCATTTGATGCACTTAAACAATATCTATATTTTTCCCCATTACTATCTGCACCTTACTTCACATAGGACTTCATCCTTTATGTGTTGGCCTCCGAAAATTCCATCACTAGAGTTTTGGTCCAGAAAGACGATGCTCATCAAGAGCATGTGATCTACTATGTTAGTTAGAAGCTGACTGGTCCCCCCCTATGAAATCCATCTGAAGAGAAGATGGCCCTCACCATCGTATTGTTGGTCCAAAAGTTGTGCCATTACATCATCGCAAACCATACTCAAGTAGTGGCTGATTCCAATCCTATGTGGTACCTCTTGAGCCACTACCTCCTACAAGCTTGCGTGGCCAAATGGGTAGTCGTCCTCTAGGATTTCGACTTGGAATTCATTGCCCCAAAAAGCATCAAAGCATTGGTGCTAGCTACACTAATGACATACCTCCCCCCTTCAACCGCACCACCACCACTCACGATCAACCTTCCTAACGAATTCTTATTCCTCATCTCCATGGAAGTTCCTTGCTATGGGGACATTCTCTTGTACTTGCACACCCACAATTTTGAGGCTCACTTAATCCACGAAGAGAAACGACAGATCCAACACCAAGCCACTCGCCATCTCCTTATTGGATATGTTTTGTACCATCGGGGCGTCGATACCATATTATGTCATTCTCTGACCCATAACGAGGCTAAACATATCCTCAATGATTGTCATAGTGGAGCCTGCGGTGGCCACCTCTCTGCTTTGGTGACTACTCAGAAGATTCTATGTGTTCGCTATTTTTGGCCTTCCATTTTCACTGATTGCATCGAGGTAGTCAAACACTGCCATAGCTATCAACTCTTTTCCCCAAAAGCAAGGACTCCCCCTATGCCACTACACCATGTGGTCACAGTTTCTCCCTTTTCCAAGTGAGTGATCAAATTCATGACAATTAGTCCTACCTCTACAGATGACCATAAATACATTATTGTGGTTGTCGATTACTTCAATAAGTGGGATGAGGCCATGCCCACATTAGATTGCAAAGATGAAACGGTGGTGCGATTTTTCTTCAACCACATCATTTCACGATTTGGTGTTCCCCAACAGATCATCTCAGACCATGTTAGACATTTTGAATATATTGTGTAGACAAATATTTCAACCATGTTGAAGTCTGAACATAGTACTCGTCTTCCTACTACCCCCAGGGAAATGGCCAATTCGAAGCGATCATTAAAATCATTAAAACCATGCTGCAATGAATGGTAGGGAATCACAAAACTAACTGGAACCACATGCTTTTTTCTACCCTATAGGATTACCGCACATCCATGAATACTGCCACCATCTTCACCCCATTCCATTTGGTACGTGACGTTGAATCGATAATCCCCATAGAGTGCCATATCCCTTTTCTCTAACTCATCATAGAACTCCTTCCCAACAATTCACCTCTAGAACAAAACCTCCTCCTAATTGAATAAACCAATGAGGATTGTCGTTCTACTCTCCAAGCCATCGAAGCAGCCAAAACCCGGTTGAAGTCACATTTTGAATCCCATGTCCACCCTCGCACCTTTAGAAAATTTAATATAGTCCTTGTTCAATTATGACCAAGCCAACAATAAGTTGGGAAAAGGGAAGTTAGAATCCTTGTGGTATGGCCCATACGTAGTTCATCACTGCCTCAGCAAGCAGGCATACATTCTTGCTGACTTAGATGGACAAATATTGAAGAACCCCCCCATTGGGATATACCTCAAGATATTTTATGCCTAACATCACCACACCGAGTCACTTGTAGTATAGTCTTTTCATTTTTGTTTTACATAGTTCTTGAAGTGAGTCTTACACTTTTCTTCCTTGATTGCTCTAGATGTATCCTACCTCGCGTCGCTACACTAGATTTGCTGACGGAGCAAGAACATGGTCTCCAAGTCTCGCCTCGGCTGCGTGGGTTATCTATTTCTTGTCACATGAGTTGATCCACATTAAAAGAATGTGTGTGTGAATTGCAACCAACAACTAGGTTGAGTATGATGGTGTCATGAGCCTCTTGGTCGCTGCCCTCCAATTGGGTATTCTTCACCTCGCTTTCTTTTTAGACTCCCAGTTGAATAATCGCTACCGGGTATGCGATCCCTACCTTTCTAGAAAATTCCTGCGCACTAAATAGTTGGTTACAACTTTTGAATCCATTACATTCACACATGTTCCCAGAAAA